>JAHBCN010004330.1:0-65336 GCA_019359885.1 Listronotus oregonensis | reverse complement strand
AATCAACATCATACTTTGATAGCACCAAATCAAATTAAAAGAAATAAAACCGATTAAAAAAATATATTAAATTTAAAAAGTTATTATTAGAGCTGTAGAGAGCACGTTAGTTTGTGTGGGTATCTAAAATTTAAAAAAGAATAATGACATTTCGTTTAAAAAAACGTTTTGCTGCCTTTGGAGCTAATTAACAATGTACTGGATGGAGTACCAACAAATGTTTTTAAAAGATGTGCTCTTGAACTTGCCTCATCCTAACTAGCCTTTTTTCTGTTTTTTTATGACACGGAGATGTTTCGGAGGAGCTAAAAGGCTGCACGTGTACCACCTATCTCCAAAAAAGGAACCTCGACAGGGCCGCCGGCAGGGGAGGGTCAGGGTGTGTCCGTCGACCCCCCTGGGTTTTCAAAAATTACCTAAAATAAAACATTTTTCGTCTAAATCCTTGAGTTTTACAATATTGCCTAGGAATTTAAATAGGGATGATTATTATTTTAGAAATTAAAGTTGTGGTATATTTATTTGTGTTTTTAATTCAATTAATTCTAGACTAGTAATTTGACTTAAACTTTTTGACCCCCCTACATTTTTTTCTGGCGGTGGCCCTGAACCTCGACCAAGATTCTGTAAAAATATAAGGAAAAAGAAAGTCAAAATAAGGATCACATGTTCTTGTTGTCCTTAAAGGTAACTTATAGGTTTGTCACTCTTTCGAAAGAGATAGAAAGAAGGAATGTCAAAAAATTTGCTTACAGAATCGGGCCTTCCATTCTGATTATAGATCTATATCTTTTCTCTTGGTTATTTACAGGGTAATAAAAATATTTAATTTAATAATGTCTAAAAGCAAGAGATCACCTTTTCATTTATTTATACAATGACTAATCAAGAAATCTTGAAACCTACTAGACCTAGTAAGATAAAATGGGTCACAGGTAGTAGGAAACTCCCCTCTAACGGGGTAGAATGGGGGCGAAAGTAATTAGGCTTCTGATTACTCAGAAAAATAAAAAGTGGTAGTATTTCTGAAACTTCATTAACTAAGGGATTTAAAGAGGGGATAAAAGTTTGTGTGAGAAATTCGTCGTCCAGAAATGACCTAGACCTATGAAAGTGTAACCACTTAATTATTTAATTTACAAAACGCATCGACATAGCGTACGAAGTCACCGGTTAAACAGCTGAAATATACAAATTTAGATCTAAGCTTCTACTTCTAGCTATAGTAAAAAAAACATGTGTAATAAAAGGTGTATGTGTTCAGGTTGTAAATATAAAATTTTAATTTGAAATATAATTAATATTTTGAATATTTGTGTTTGCCGATACTGGGGAATTTTAATTTTAAGGGAAAGTGAAAATAATTTTTTAAAAATTTCCCACTATATTTGAAACTTATGAGAAAATATTTATTTCACGACTATTTTGCTAACACGGTAGCTTTTTCAAGACTGACGTGTTAGCGAAACTAGTCGATAAAAAAATATTTTCTCATAAGTTTCAAATGTGGAATTTTAATACAAAGTGTATTTTCACTTTCCGTTAAAATTATTAAGAATAGTATTATAGTAGGTACTTTAATAATATTAGAATAGTAGTATTTAATTCATAATATGTAAAGAAATACTTATGTATTATGATAATTTAAAATTAAATTATTTTTTTTTAGGGCGGCCCAAGTAGTAGGACTGGAAACAAAATTGACACGCTTGGTAATGATTGTGGTAATTAATTAAAAATTAAAAGGAAAAATATATTTAAGGAAAAAATACTTAAAATATAAGTTTCTCAGGAGTAAATGTTCAAACAAGTTTTCATTTTCTTGAATGCACAATACTGGATCTTTTTCAAATATGTTGGGTTAAGTTAAGAATTTCAAACCGATTTCCTTTAATTTGATCTGAAGCTGCGATAATTCACTTATAAATCTCTTCTGGAATAATAAGTTTTGTGGCATAAATATTATTACACAAATTACCTCATGGAAAATAATCCAGAGAATTAAGGCCTCGACCTATCCACTTGCCAGTAAAACCCTCATCTAGCCAGTTTCTCACCAGTTGGCTGGGGTGGGCTGGTGCCCCATCGTGTTTCCGATGGGAACATCGTCTAGTAATTTGGATGGTCTAGAATCTAACGATAAAATTCAAACCGAGCTGGAAAATCTTCTTCTCTTAAAACGTGTACCCTCTAATAATGGAAAGGGTGTAACCCCTGCTTCTTAGTCATTCTTTTAATCCAAAAATGTTTTAAAATAGTTTATTTATATCGCATAGCAAATAAACCTCATTACATTGAGAAGTAGGTACTTGATTATAGGCAATTTGATCTAAACAACCAGCTTAGGATTTACCAAAATTACCAAGGCTCATAATGATATTTAAGGGGTTTTCCTCTATTCTATTTAGCGCTCCCATATAATCATAATTTTTCATAGGCCTTCCTTGCCCTCGACCACGTTTCAAGGATTCATATTCCAGCAAGTTTTCTCCTTCGGTAATCTCGTACAGCGGCATGTGCGTTACGATTGCAATAACCGTAAATAAAATAAATATCGACTTTCTCATGGTTCGAAAAGTTTTGCATAATTAAAAAACTGTCAAGAATTTGGAAGCGAAATGGCAACTAATCTATCACAACAAATGTTGTTGCCAATAGCAACTATTATCAATTTTGTTTCAAGGCCTGCTACTAAGTTTTGATAAAAATATGTTATTGTGAATACTATGCAGTGTAATTTTTAAATGCGTTTTACTCGAAAATGGTAAGTCCTAGCGATACCGACCAGGAGTTCTTAGAATCTGAAGAAAAAAGAAAGTTGACATACAAAAATGTTTAAGTTAATTTTTTAGGCTCACTTCACTAAATGATACGCATCTGACTAAGTGATTAAATTCTTGTATTCATATTTAAATTCGGCATATTAAAATTAGTGATATCCCAAAGTTTTAAAATTTTATTTTAAACCATTTTGAAAATAATTAGAAAAAACCATCTTCAGGTGCACCCCTTTGAATGAAGAGGCGTAGCTCCCTTAGGGGGCCTTTGCCGATATATGTTTATAGAAAAGTTAGGTTATTTTTAAAAATAAATACAAATTAAAGTTTTTTAATTTGGGACATGTATATATATATATATGTATATATATATATATATATATATATATATATATATATATATATATATATATATATATATATATATATATATATATATATATATATATATATATATATATATATATATATATATATATATATATATATATATATATATATATATATATATATATATATATATATATATATTATATATATATATATATATATATATATATATATATATATATATATATATATATATATATATATATATATATATATATATATATATATATATATATATATATATATATTTATGACAGTAATTACACAAAACATTTTTCTTGGAAATGTATTTTTATCAAAATATGGCACAGTCCCAAAAGTAATTTGTTAAAATTACAGCTGTATAATGAAATTTCTCAAGTATAAAATAAGATAGCTATTTTTATGCAGCAAGTCGTTGATTGTTTATTCACCATGTTTATGAGTGGTTAAGGTGTATGTTCGGGAAAATTACAAAATTTGCAACATCTCGCGAGAACGGAAAAAAACAAAACATCTAAAATCGTGTGGTCCAGTATTTAATAATCTCCAAATGCCAAAATATTTGAAAATACACAAAATAATTCACGACACGTAGAGAGACGGCTTTCGCCACAACAGATTCACAGGAAATCTTTCTTTATTTGTTTTGCGCTCCCTAAAAAATTCATTCTACGGTCTTTCACCTAAACTTTTTTTTGGCTCTCCAGTTTTTTTCCTTATCGACGTTTATCCGTTATTGTAGACAACTACTCTTCTAGTTTTCACCAAGTTAATTCTGGGTTACACCAGGGGTTCAGTACGACAACAACTCTATTTTTTTCACATCAACGAGCTTCTTTTATCCTCTATTAATCTCATCCATCTTTTGCTGATCATGGTACCCTTCAGTGTAAATTAAAACACACTATATATTAAAATTATTATTATTATAGATACCAAAACGTTAATGTTTTTAACCAGTAATAAAAAATGTACAAGGCAGTTACGGTAGATTTATTTTTAAATGGTTTAAAACTAGAAAAGAGGAGTATTAATTTTTCACTTACAGTAAAAAATAACTAGGTGTTAATAAAATAATGGGGAAAAATTTATTTTATTGCATGGCCCCATAATAATTTATGATGTTTAGAAATAATCTAAAAATTCTGTAGTAGTTTGTTTTAAGGTAAACTAATTTAAAAACCAATTAATTTTAGGCGAGGAAATAAATGACGAAGGTAAATATAACATATTACGACTTATTAAGGCACTTTCTACTTTAAGGATGGTTTTTAGAAAAAACAGGAGGGTGCTAGGAAGGGGAACTATTTTATTCTGTAGACTGATATTATAAGATGGATGTAGGACATTATTTTGCGTTGTAGCCTTTGCATTATTTTGCTGAACCTCGAGTTTCGCCCTAATTCCGTGCTAAAATTTGGTTTTTGACGGCAATCTTTGTACGTAATTCCGTACCATCTTTGAAGCATACGTTATTTATCTAAAAGCAAAGAAAAATGTTATGCCTCCAAGAATATACTTAAATACATTAAAATAGGTTTAACTATTAAAATAAAAATACAATTTTATATATTTATTAAGGCCAATCAATGATAAGAGATTCCTCTGCTGGAGTCAGTATAGTTTGAGCTTTATGGGATATTCCTGGGCTAAAAATAAAACAAAAATATTCTATAAACATAGCTCCAAAACAGCCATATTTTTAAGATACAGGGTGTAAAAGAAAAAAAAATTATACTGAAATTTTTCTTTTATTTTCAAATAGAGTTTCTTGATTTGAATGGGACTTGGTAGAGTTAAAGCATGAACCAAATACACCATCTGATAGAAAACTTTTGTTAATAATATGGACTAGTGACTTTCCTCTGGGCAGTTTTATTCATTTTTACTATTCTTTAAAATTATCCACCTCATGGTCGAATAAATAATTCAGTCCCCTTTTTGAGAATTTTTAACAATTTTTGATATTACTCTTTTCTTTTTATAGTTTATTTTGATTTTATTTTTTATTTATTTTTTATTTTTTTTTATAAACCTTTTTATGTCTTTTCATGTTTTTTGTTACTATTATTGCGAGAGCAGACTAGCTCTCCATAATAATCTCTAAAAAAAGTATAATTTTTTAAAAAATAATATATAAATATCTTTATTCTGGAGAAAAGCCAAATAATTTTTCTTTTAATTATTCTTTTTTTGTCACGCAAGTTAAAAATTAGAATATGAATATGAATATTAGAAAGCTGTTAAGTTTATCCAGTTAATTTAAGTCCCCATGTTTGTTTTGGTAAAACTATGCAGGAAGTTAATAAATCAAATTAATAATAATGATAATTAAATTGCCCGAAGCTACGCCACTGGTCTATAATAGTTACAAAAGTTTGCCATTAGAAGGTGAATCATATAATATTCCAACTATACTAAGTTTCATTCAAAACGAGAATCACGATTTAAAAATATATGAAAAATCCCATTTCTAAATGTTTTTTCTTTACACCCTGTATCCTAAAAATGGGACCGTTTTGGACCCATCTTTATATATCATTTTTGTCTTATTTTTGCTTCCCCCTGTATCCACTAGGTTGTCCGCCTGTGCGGAATTGTTAAGGAATAAAATGTCATATAACCAATGCCGGCCAAATTACGGCCCTATCTCTCCTACTGCTAGTTATGTGAGTGAAAGAAAGATGACCTGCAATGGACCTTTTGTGACGAAATCAATCACACAAAGAAAAAAAAGTCGTGATCCCGGGTACTGACATTGGTATCCCTATGTATTTTTTGACGCATAATTCGAATCTGAGGTCAGAATTTTTCCAGGACCCTCATATTTTGCTTCAGCACCCCCCAAATTTCTATAATCTATGAAAATGTAAAATAAATATCTTATACTACGTTTTTGGTATGCTAAAAATAATTCTGAAGTCAGAATTTACCTATCATCCATATACTTAACCCCAGCAGCCCCCTAGAACCTCCCAAAGGGACAAAATTTCAAACTATATGAAAATTTAAAGTAAATATATTTTCCTACATTCTTTGGTATGCCAAAAACTAATTTAAAGTCTGAATTTACCTTTTGCCCATATATTTCCCCCCAGCAACCCTCCGGAACTCCTAATCTTCCCCTATGTATAGAAATTCAAAGTGAATATATTATCCTACGTTTTTTGGTGTGTTAAATACGAATATAAAGTCAGAATTTACCTATTGCCCCTCTATTTTCCCCAGCAAGCCCAGAACCCCCAATCATCCCCCAGAAGGGTCAACATTTCAGAATGTATAGCTATTTAAAGTGTATAGCTGAAGAGTTTTTCTTGCATTTGCGAAATTTAAATTCAGCGACATCAAAAACCCCTAGATATATATTCTCATATTAATTTTTTTTTTTTATTTTTAATTCAACTCCTTTTAACTCGATTTTCACTCTTAAAATTAAAATTTTTTGCCATGACAATCGTCAAATGCAAAAAAACACTTAATTAGACATACACTCTGAATTTCTATACATTCTGAAATTTTGACCCTTTGGGGGATAGATTGGGGGTTTTGGAGGGTTGCTGGGATGAAATTTATGGACAATAGGTAAAATTTAACTTCATATTGGTTTTGGGCACACTAAAAATCGTAGGATAATAGGATATTCACTTTGAATTTCCATATAGGTATTGTGAAATTTTGGCCCTTTGGTGGGAGATTGGGGGTTTTGGAGGGTTGCTGGGGTAAAATTTATGGGCAATAGGTAAATTCAGACTTCATATTTGTTGAATTTTGTTCCTTTGGGGGATTCTGGGGGGCTGCTGGGGTGAAATATATAGGTGATAGGTAAATTCTGACTTTAAAATTATTTTTAGCAAAACGTAAAATAGATATAGAATAAGATAGGGCAAATTTTTACTTTGGATTTAAATTTAGTGTCGAAAAATACATAAGGATACTAATGTCAGTACCCAGGAAAGACCTTTTATTTTTTTGTGTAGCTGAGATATCTGTCATGTATAATAATATGTTTTTTCAAACAGTGGGGCTTAGCCAGTAAATAACTACTTCCCAATTTTCCACTCGAAGATGCAACAGCTGTTATTTTGGAGCATAATTTTAATTTTAAATATATTAGTAAGAATTGATAGCAGCAAAATCCGCTCAACTATATCGAGAGGTAAATCCAAAATGAAAATAGTTTTTCGTATTGGCAAATTATACAGGGTGGTGGGGTAATCGTTGTTTTCCAAATAATTTTTTGGCTACTACACATTCAATTGTTCGGCAGTGGGTCTAAGTGGTGCAATTAGCAAGGTGAGTTCGAGTAATTTTAGAACATAGTGTGACATTAGCCAGGAATTTACTATCTGTTTTTTTGCATTTGATTGCATAAGGTGAAACATACAGGTAATTTGCTTAATAATTAATAACATTTTTAAATACAAATTACGATCATATGAAATTGGTACTAAAATTTGATATTATTAAACTAAGTGATGGTCTAGTGTTATAGTTCAAATGGATTCTTTGATCCTAAAAACATTTTTGTTGCTTGTAATGAACTAAATAAAAAAATCCTTTAGCTAAAAATTTAAGGATTTCATTAAAACTATTAATTAAAAACGTCTTTCTTATTTTTAAAACTTATTATAACATATATTTTGTGTTATATAATATTTATCTTTTTACGTTTTACATTACGTAACCTTGAACTTAAATTATTTGAGAAAGGATTTACTCTTTTTACAAAAACCACCAGCCAGATACGTGAGTGGTCCAAAGAGTAAAGACACAAATTACCAATTTTAAAATTATTTTTATTCCGTAACATAATCTCCATTTAAATCAACGCACTTTATCCATCCATGTTCCAAAGCCAAATTCCCCTCTCTAAAGAAATTTTTCTCCAGGCAAGCAGTACCATAACCCGCTAGCAACACAATACTTAAGAGTTTGTAATACCATATCATGTCCTTTTCGAATAATTTCTGAAGTTGTACCATCTTTTTGCCAACCTTCACGCGGATCATCTTCGATATTGGTGCGACCACGTTACAACTCAGCAGCTCATTTTATAATAGTAGAAAATAAACAAAAATTAACTTTGTTAACTTTTAAAAACCTCGCATTAATATGGTCAATGTTAATTCTTCTTTCACATGATTTTTTTTAACAACTTGATTTTAATATTATCCTAAAGAGATATAAAAAAACAAGGATTTCAAAAATCAATTGTACATATCGAAAATTATAAAAAAACATTTTGACAGTTGTCACATAACCGTGGCAAAATAAAATGTGATCTAAAATAACAAAATGTCAAAAAATGAGGTTAGGAATTAAAATATGGAAAAAGGTTAGGAAAACAAAAATGTTTAAATTTAGTCTTGGGCTTATTTACTAAATTTTAAAGAAAAATATAAACATGGGGTCGTCCATTAAATACGTGATGCTTTTTAGCAACTTTTTAACTCCCCCTTTCCACTGGTGATACGTGGTGAGGTTTAAGAAGTTGTTTTTAGTACAAAGTATCTTAGAAATTTTTAAAATATTATCTTTAAATACAGGTATAACTTAATTAAATTCTGGAAAATAAAGGCTGCAGGTTGTCTCTGACTGACATTTCGATTCAGAAATCGCGCGTTTAATAAAAAAATAAATGCACATGGTATCCCACTACACTTCCCTTCTCCTTCTAATATTTCGTTGTTTTTGCCGAACCCTTTCCCCCTTTCGAGCCTCAAGTGATTAATGGGAAGATCTCTATTTAAAATTTTTGCGATATACTGTTAAACTTTTTCTTTTTAGCCAATGAAAATAATTACACCTAGAAACACCTATTAAATGTTTTTAAATGAAATAAATCAAGTTATTTTTGATAAACCCATTTTTTTTTTTTTTTTTGGTAAAAGTAGACAACAGGAAAAAATTAAAATTTATGAAAATAAAATGTAACAAGAATTACAAGTTCAAAAAAATCCCATTTGTTATAAACCTTAATAACCACCCTGTATGTACATATAATGGACTTCTCAAAAATAACAGTAAATGTTTATAACTAATTTTTTTCGTAGCAATATAATGGATGACGACAATGATGACTGGTTTGCCTCTTCTGATGATGCTCCACCAGCACCAGCCCCATCTCTTCTTAAACGTGCTTCTAAGCAAGAGGAGGCACCAGCTGCTGCTGCTGAGGAACCCGCTGCGGCAGAGGAAGCACCCGCACCAGAACCTGCTGAAGCCGAACCTGAAGGAGAATATTTAGATCCTGATAAATTGTTATTGTTTAAGCACTGGATAAGGTAAAAAACAATATATTTAGAAAAAGCGGCGTATGTAAAATAGTTTAATAATATAAAAAGTTTTTTTGTTTGTTTATTTATGTTATGGCCGTTTGCACGAACAGTTTTAAGGAATCCTTAACACCAGGCTATCTTTAAATGACCAAACAATAAATGTGATTGGCTACATTGGAGACTTAGGGACCCAACGCTAAGGGTTTCTTAATTTTTTTGCAAAAGGCCATTTGAAACTTATTTTTTGGTGTAAAATAAAAAAAATTATCATCATAGGTGTGTTGCTCGTGGTATACATGTAATGTAAAATAATTGACGCGTGTATAGGACAAGTGGGATAAATCACAAAATGTACAAACTAATTAAAAAAGTTCCCAGAATTACCAAAAAAATTTTAGGGGAATATTTTAATTATTTTAAGTATTGTTTAATCAACAGTAACTCATGTTTCACATTTTTGAGCTATTACACTTCTCCCACATGTACCAGTTGGAATCATTATGCTCTTAAAGATAGACTTTTGTTCTCCAAGTGACAAGGCTGCCCTCTTCAAAAGCTGTTCAAAAAGTGAGAGAAATATAAACACGTGTCGTTACATCGCGGATTGCAAGTTGCAAAAAATGTGACTCGCGTCTGGTGATACCTCGTGATCACGATCTTCTTGACAGTGTTGACACATGAAACGCTTTATTATGCAGGGGGGCTAAAAAATTACATTTTAATGTAATAATTTAGGGTCTCTTTTAATACGTCCCTGCATTTTTACGTTTGAAATTTTTCTTCTATGTAGGGATAATTTAGACAAATTTAAAAGCCCTAAGTTCTAGTCGGTCATAGTTAGTTTTGGTTAGCAAAGCGGCTTTTTATTTTCCCCAATTATATTTCAGACGTAAAAATGCGGAGACGTATTAGAAAAGAGCCTACTTTTTAAATAACGCGCTGAGTATGTATAATAAAGCATGTTTCATGTGTCAACACTGTCAAGAAGCTCGTGATCACGGGGTATCTCTAGACGCGAGTAAAAATCTGTAACGGCCTATATTTGATTTTTTGCAAATAGCCTATAGCTGTTTTTTCGCAATTTTACGAGATTCATATCTTTTCTACAGTACCAGTGTTTTTACTAAATGTCCAATATATTCATAAAAAAGTCTTTTTGAAAAAACTTAAAGAAGTATTACTTGGTTGTTTAATAGTTTTTGTCTAATCTTTTTTTTTACGGCTCTCTAAAGTGAGAAACCAGAGAACTGTTGAATTACGCTGCTATTGCCTTTTTGTTTAATGGAAATCGTTTCCTACGTTTTTTTTAACATGTAAAAATAACCAAAAGTCAAAGGAAGCTAATTCTAGTTAATAGGATGAATATTGCAATAATTTTGATTTTAATTTACTGACTTTCGTAATGGTTTTTGAGCTGTATAAAAAAGTGCTTTGCCTTAACGAAAATCTTTTTTTGAAATATTCTTACCTGACCCAAAAATGTACAATGATAATCTGAATTTATTGTTTTCACTAATATGAAGGCAATCCACAAAAAAAAATCTTTTGCATTCCAAAAAGCTTATATGCTGACATGTTATTGGCCGTTTTCTGGACCCTTACTCACGCGGAAGTACTGGGTTGACAATACTCCTTACTTTTTGTTTTTTTTAATTTAAGATCAAGATCGAGACCCATGACTATTCTACAGTGATTAAATTATGCATAAAATCCTTTTTAGACCAGCCAAATATTGCTCACGCTAGCTAATAAAATCCCTAGGACTTTAATTAAATTTCTGTTAGTTATAATCAACAATCTTTCAAAACACCTTTCGGTGTTTTCGCCGTAATTTTTGATTTTAATGCGCTTTCTGGACGTTCTTTACATGGATCGTTTTTGAGGCTTGTACGACCACGTTTCAATTCAGCAACCCATCTTTCTACTATCCTAATTGGAGGCAAAGGATGGTTCATAAATGTATTTTGGTTCTACACCTTTAAACATCTAAACATCAATAAGTTGACAGATTTGTCATGAAACTTTACACGTGTACAGGGTTTTCCCGTATAATTGCGCACACTTTAAAATCTTTATTTTTATAGATAGAAAAAAATAGTTTATATGAAAGTTGCAGGATTTTTCATGAAATTTTCATGGTGTAAGATAGAAAAACAAATGATGATCGAATTAACAAATCTATCAACCGTTATTTAAATGAACCATAGATTGAAGCATTTTTTTAATATATAACTTATTATATTCATGTTATGAATTTAAAATATTACCTTATAAATAGTTAATGTATGAACCAAAGTTAAAGAATCGCGTTAACCATGGTTCGTCTTGAAACCAAACAAAAATATAAATATTTGAGAGAAGTCAATTTTGGGTTGTATCCATGGCTAACTATGGCTTATAAGAACAGATTTTAAATTCAAATAACTTGCAACTCGTTTATCCGAACATAGATAAGTTATATTTATTTGAAAAGAGGAAGATTAGCAGAATTTGAATTTTCAATCATATACAGGGTGTTCCATTTAAAATAACGAACTTGATAGTGATTTGTTAATTTTTCCGATCATCATTTGTTTTTCTATCTTACACCATGAAAATCTTCATGAAAAATCCTGCAACTTTCATATAAACTATTTTTTTCTATCTATAAAAATAAAGATTTTAAAGGGGTGCGCAATTATACGGGAAAACCCTGTACCTAAAAAAGTACATCCATTTTTAGAAAAATAAAACGACGATTTTATAAACATACGACGAAATAATAACATGTTGTTCTTAAAAGCATCTTAAAATACAACCAAAAAGTATTCACATCAGTGTTGCCTAGTAAAGAAATCAACAGCAGCATATTAGCAAGTAATTATAACCAGTGCAGTTAAAATTAACTTTTTTTGTTATACTCTATTATAGGTGTCCGCGTATTTATTACGATCGAGCGGTAACACCATTGTCTTCTAAAAATAACCAACGGTGAAAATGTCGTGTACATTCCTCAGTTACTAATTATTTCTACACTATATTTCTGTCAATGATTTTTCGATATAATTGGCGCCAAAGTACCAAAGGTGCTTTAACAATTTAAAACATTTCTTGCGTAGAATTTTTCCCGCTGCAGTTCTTCTTCTGGCGCACACGCACTTTCTGGATTTAAAAAATTGCTGCAATTTTTCCTTCATAAAAGTATAATATAAAGAGAGCTATTTTTCTTGCAGCTGTCCGACTATTTTGGTAAATATTTAAGTGATTTTCAGGGTACCAACTATAAACTTTTTTTGACACTATACAATTAACTTTACATTAAAGAGTTGAGTGTTCAGTAAAAATATTTTTATAAATAACAACTCATTTGTGCCATTATTTTATACTTTTTGTACTATAATTTTGAATATAATTAATTCAGTTGTTTACAAATTTCAATAAGTTGATAAGCCTGATTGTTAAAATAAATTGTATCAATAAATTTTATACAGTAGAAATATTTTTTAAAAATGCATCTAAGAAAAATTGGAGCAAGAAACATTCTACGCCAGAACACTTTTAAACTGTAAAAACACCTGAACTATGCATAGTGATTGTAAATGTGATTCTTTAAAAATGGAGTTAGCACATTATTCCTCCTCCACTGCAAACTTAACATATTGTTTGTGGTCTCTTTATAAGAATTATGGAGATTAGATTTAAGCAGGTCCATCTCTGCGTTACAAGAGTGGACCTCAAATTCAGTAAATTAAGATGGCGTTGATGTTCCAGAGAACCGTTTTTAAATTTCACTTTATATATTGCGGTCAATTTCACACCATATCCTTCGCTACACCAGCACCTCTTTATTTATTGCTATTCTATTTTTTGAGCCTAACAGCCATAAGAAAGTATCTCTACCCTTCATAATGAGAATTTACAGGTCTATGCGTCTTACAGTGAGATGTCAAAGCCGGTCTTTTAAAGTACATTCCATAAACAGGAAACAGGCTCCTTTAGGTACAGGGTCCTGAACGAGGACGTATTTGAAGATTTCCTCTTATTTAAAAAAATGTAAAAGAACCAACTTTATTTTTAGTTTCCTTGAACTTAAATAATGGGGTAATCCATTTCTACAAAATTTCTTTACAATGTAGTATTTTTGTACATATATGGATCTTGACGAGTTATCGAAACATGTAGGTATATAGGTGTTCCTTCATGTTTGTACATAAATTTAAATTTAATTATTAATATATTTAAATATGATTTATTTATACCACATGATACCAGTTAAAAACTATAATTATTTAATTTGTCTAAATTCATTCACTTGTATGTTTGTATTGTCGCTAGCGTAGATTCTCCCCTTACAATGTACAAAACAATTTATATTGTAATAGAATTTAAAATGAGTTTATATATCTTCTGGAGAAAAAAGAAAAAAACTTCCTACCAATATAGTTTAATTATCAATGTATATTTTAATACATTTGCCGGTTAATTTTTGGCCGGATTAGTACTTAGGCTTCATATAGCCTTCGCGAGCTTTTATAGAGATTAAAGACAGTTTCCAATTCTTTAGCATTGCCTATTGACCTATTTAACAGCCCTGATGCCACCCAGTCATCTCCTTTCGCGAATAAACCGTATTAAGTTTGTTTATTTTTTCGTTTTGTTAGATACAAAATTCGAATGTATCTCCGTAAAATTATTTAAAGTAAAACAAAAGAGATACGACATAAAATTAACATTTTTTAAATGTATGTTTATGTAAACCCTTATGTGTTCTCTTTAAAATCCTGTTGGAAATTAATCGGTTGTTTAGAAAAAAAAATTAAAAATTTTTGTTTGTTAATTGACGGTTTGACTGTTTTTCAGTACTTATAGCTACTCAAATCAATTTTTAACCAACCAAATCTTTATAAAATTTGCTCTTTACCATTCTTTGGGCATAAAAAATGAAACAATACGAGTAATTATAACTCAGATTACTGGTTTCAAAACAATTTTAAAAGCAAAAATCCCGTGGGGTAAATATTTACCCCGGTTTGTAGTTTACGGGTAAAAAAATGGGTTTGTAGATCTAGAGTTAAAAACATGAGTAAAGCCACAAATATGACCCTACTCCCTTCTTGTTGTTACATTATATCGAAAATATGTGATATTCTGGCCAATTACAAAACGCAATAAAAAAACCCTATTTTTGGCTATAAAAAATCGAAAAATTAAGATATCAGACTATTTTTAAATTTTGTTTGATGGCGTATTTATGATAAAGAAAATTTACAATTTAACAAGGGAAACCTAACCAGAACTAACCAAAACTAGGTAATAGTTTAGAGGTTGTTGTTTGTTAGTTTTGGTAAGTTTAAAAAAAAAACTGTTAAACGAAAAAAAAATAACCTTCAATAATAACAAATTATTAGAGAACATCTGGCAACATTGCTTATTCAACCAGAGACACGTTAAAGAACGGCATTATATCATCTTTTTAGTTAATATTTTATGTAATATGTTTCTTAAATTTAATTAAAAGACAAACCTGTACTGTAATTCCATTATAGCCGTTCAAAGGTGTTTTCGACGTCAATTTAATGACCGACAGTGTCCGCAGCGGAAGCAAGAAGTCAAGTGGGCGGCCAAGATCTGCCTGCAATGCACTGAACGAAGACAGAGTTAGAAATGCAATTATCGCTAGTCCCAAAAAATCTGTTGTTAAACATGCTACTGTTTTAAATTTATCTGAGCGAAGTACACGAAGAATGTTAAAAAAATGAATTTTCACCCATACAAGATCGCAACTGTTCAAGAAATAAATCATCAGGATAAGATTAATAGACTTGAGTTCTATCGCCTTCTTCGTACCAATTATCAAGGTATTGAAAACAATATGTTTATGAGCGATGAGGCCCACTTTTATTTAAACGGAGATGTAAATAAACAGAATTGTCGTTACTGGGCTCAAGAGAATCCACGCGAAATTCATCAGCGTCCATTACATTGTCCCAAAGTAACTGTATGGTGCGCCATCTCCTCGTCTAGGATAATCGGACCTTATTTTTTTGAGGAAAATGGTCAGACAGTAACAGTTACTGCCGCACGCTATGTTCAAATGTTGCAGATATTCTTCTTACCGCAAATTCAAAATGAAATTGGACATTACTGGTTTCAACAAGATGGCGCAACAAGCCATACGGCAAGAATAAGCATGGATATTTTGCGACAATCCTTTCCAAACAGACTGATTTCTAAGAATGGTACCATTCCTTGGCCAGCAAGATCGCCCGACCTTTCAGCACCAGATTATTTTCTCTGGGGCTATTTAAAACATAAAGTGTTTGCCAATAAACCTAGAAATGTAAGGGAGCTAAAAACAAATATTGCCAATGAAATCCACGCTATTTCTAGGCAAGTTCTTCAAAATGTAATGAGAAAATTTATGAACCAGTTAGAAGAATGTATTGAAGAGGGTGGCGGTCATTTGCGGCACACCATATTCAAAGCATAATAAACTCCCATCTTTCTTGTTTAAGAATACATGTTCCTTTGTTTTGTTTTTAAAGTTAATAAATTTTTATAAGCAATTTAAAATGGGTTGTTCATTTTGCCGGACCCTGTATTTCATTATTAGATACAGAAGTAAAACCCTGGTTTTACATAGATTTTATAAAATAATCAGGGGAAGTAAAGATTTGGGTTTAAATTTAAATTTTGATGGGCTGTGAATTAACTGTTTTATGTAAAGATCATTTTAATATACTATTAAACACCTGTACCTTGTCGACTTCGGCGAAAAACTGATTAGATTAAAAAGTTTAAAAATGACCTATTTCTTTTTTTAGATTAGTGCATTAAAATTAAAAAAAAAAATTATTTGAATTTTGACAGCATCCCGTGCTGCGTAAAAAAACTTCCATGAAAAATTATTTCATGCTTCTATATTTGTAAAAAAATACCATCAGAAAAAAGAAAATTTAATATTTTAAATGATTTTTTCAAGGTTTATTTTTTAAGTTTATTTCCTAAAATAAATATTTTGGCACGATGGCAAACAAAAATGAAAAATTGCTAAATTTCCACCTAATTAATCTCTAAACGCAAACATTAATAATTAAGATGTTTTAAACCGCGGCAATTAAAAACGATATAAATATTAATTATACCACAAAAAAAATAGAACGATATCTTGTAAAAATAAATTATGAACCGCGAATTTCGCCTTAAGGGCTTCATAATCTCGAAACCTGATATATAATACTAAACAGGTAAAATTAAAAATTTACACCTTCTATAGTACTTGTGTAATTTTTTGACAACGAAGTTTAAAGTCGGTTAATATTTCTATCTATCTATAGAAAATTATATCTACAGACACTACATTATCAAACCACTCTACACATCCCAACACACAAACTTCCAACATACACATCTATGATTCAAAGGGCACTTTTTTCATATCGTTTAGAACATAACAGGCTTCAGAATAAATTCAATACAATTATAATAAAGTAATAATGGATTTAGCCACCAATAATTTCTTAATTACAAATACACTAATTACATTATAAAACACAGTGTCAAAGAATATAAACCTTTTATATTCTTTGACAGTGTCTTATTTCTGAGCTTTGAATAGGTTGAATCAGCCTTGCTCTAAATTGAGTTTCCTTTTTATTAGAAATTTACTTTGGTAAGGATTTTTTTTAGTTTAATTGTAAATCCGTTAATTTTTTTTTGTATATGTCAACCTGTTCTTGAAAGCTTGGCAGTTCAATAAAGAACTCAACGTTAAAATTGGCCAATAGTTTTTCGGCTGTATTCTCAATACCTTCTGTTTTAATTTGGTATTTTGGTCATTGCTTAATTAAAGATTCCTTGGCCAAAAATAAGACAAATATGTTGTGCGAACGTAGCTTTAAAACGGCCGGAATTTTAAGATACTGGAAGTAGAAGAAAAACATTCAGAATTGGGATTTTAAATAGACTTTTTTGATTGGAATGGAACTTGGTATAGTTAGAACATGGACCAAAATACATCTATTTATTTTTTCTCTATTACTTCATCATGAATTCTTTGCTATTAATATAATTAATTATTTGGTACATAATACTTATTTTCTGCTTAGTTTTATATAAAAAAGTAGGCTAAAATTAACTAGATAAACTTAAGAACTTTCCAGAAATTTGAACTTTAAACTTGCGTAATACGAAAAGAGCAACATTTGAAATTAAAATACATGCATTTCATGTTCGTTTTATTGATTTTTTGTAAAAATTAGTATTGTTAATATGTTTTTTTAATTTAACATTTTACTTACTAAACACAATATATGTTTTTAGCTTCCTAAATTAAAGACTTATACATATAATCTTAGTCATTATAATGATATATAAGGCATATCAACATAATGTCTGAAATATTTTTACAACGATACAATGCAATTTATTTATACTAATTTTCTTTTTCCAATTATTATCAACACTCGTTAATATACTAAAAGGAGTTAAATAGAATTTGCGTATGTAATTTTAAAATTTTAACCAGTTTTTAACTGAGTTTTTCAAAACCTTCGGCCTCGGCTTTGGGCGAAGGTTTAACAAAAAGCCGAGCATCGGCTTCAGCTTCGGTCAAAAATCGACCTTTGATCGAACACTGGTCATTTATTTCATTTGTCTACATTAATATATACATATTAACGTCCTATTCAATCCAGTATTATGAATTTCGTCAATATATTTCTTTGCAAGTGCGAAATCTTAGAAAAATTAATCCTAAACCCAAATTGCATGAAAAAAGTAGGATTTGGGTAGTTTTGGAAATACGATATCAAAAGGTAAGTATTTACCTAAATTTTTTAATTTTGTTCTTATCTAAACTTTTCATTCTGCTTTGATTTGTTATTGCTTTAAAATTTTACCTAAATCCTACTTCTTTTTTAGGCTACAACAATATTTATAGCTTTACTAAACTAACTATAAAACACTTTTTTCGTTCCTACATAATGTTCATAATTATACTGAATAACACAGAAATACGAACACCTCCCACCCACCACAAATTTTGTCTATTGTCTATTTGACTACTGCAATAAATCCATCATCAGCCTTGTAGTTCTTTGCATTTTTTTGTTGGAAACTGGTCATATGCCCATATCTGTTATTTCCGGATCGGTTCTGTAGTACTTTAATCAACTGCGTTTAATTAGAGTCTAGAGCATGGCTAATAAAACGCAGTCCAACCAATATTTTCTTTAACCGAAAATGCAGTTTTAAGATTATCGTCTTTAAAAAATTCTTGTATTCGCCGGCCAAGAAAAACTCCTTTTTAAAGCTCTGCCTCACTTTTTTTTTTGGAAGCCGACTGGACAGCGCAGCGTCCTGGGCTTTTTGTGTCTAATCTCCCATTTTTTTTATACCAATTCTCCAATTTGTCTTGTTCCTTCTACAAGCCTGTGTAACCCCGAGCCTGGTTGACTGATATATTCCTGTAACTTCAATTTCGGTTGCCCAAATAATGCCTGACTTTTGTGGTTAAACGCTTCACATTCGCACAGGATGTGGTAGGCTGTTTTCCCCTTATCGAACATTCTACAATTTGGGTTTCCATTGTATGAACCTATCTTGTGTAGGTGTCCTCTTAGGTTATCGTGCCCTGTAAGCAGCCCTACTGTTATGCGAAGTCTTTTCCTACCTTGTCTGAGTGGTTCTAACTTCGTTCTTTTGAATGGGCCCTGTATGAAGCTTTTTACATGTTTTATTCTACTGATGCTGGACCAGTATTCCTCGTATTTATTTCGGATCCATGCCCTCGTGCTGTGGTTTTGGTCACTCCAAGAGCAGGTTCTGGTCCAAAGTATGGAGTGGATGATTCCTGTCTAGCTAGCTCATCCGCTTTTCTGTTCCTTGTATTCCCGATTGTTCCGGTGTCCACAGAAGAGTTACCCTGTTGCTTTCTCCTAGGAGTTTCATTTCTTTTTGGCTTCCCCTGTCAGCTTGGACGTTATCTTGGGGCTCGCTAGTGCCCCGAAGTGATGCCTGGCTGTCTGTTATTATGCAGATCCGCTTGTTTTTATAAGCCCTTCTGTCTTTTTCTTTTGCACAGTGCAGTAAAGTATATATTTCCGTTTAAATAAAGAACTGTGTGTTCCTAATGGAATCAAGAATTGTTAGTTACCCATTTCACCGTACACGCCTGCTCCAATTCCCTGCTCGGTTTTTGGATCCATCTGTGTACCAGATAATGTCTCCAAGCGTGTTGGGGAGATCGGATTGTTGCCACTACACGCGCGAATTTCCGTCTCCAATAATAAAAAGCATTTTCTTTTCTATTTAAGGCTTAAAAAAATATTTAAGCCCCAGGTATGTGCCAAGAAGGTAAATACATTCTCTGCTGCTCTACTAAGGGTTCATTAAGTATATTTTTTAGACCGAACACAATGTTTTCACAATTCTTTAACGTCATAATGTTAGTTTCCACCTCTGCCATTTATTCCAATTAAAAAAAACAATATTTATTGTAGCCATCCTGTAGTCCTGTAAGTAGTGTCATAACTTTAGGATTGGCAGAAAAATAATCTTCGTATTTTATGCTTTAAAGTAAAATACGCCAGTTTTCGTACGTTTCTTTCATATTTACAGCATGACCCAGGGAAACAGATGGATGTTTGTTTCCATTACACAATATAACTAATTTTGGACTTGTCTTCAAAGAGTTAATAAATGGTAGTCACTAGGTAGGTTCATAGGAAAGGCCAAAATATATTGTTGATATTCTTTCGATTTTGTACGCGATACTACAATTTACCATTCAGTGTAAGGGTTGCAGAGGTAGAAATTATCGAAATATGACCTTAGTTTGAAGGGGAGAATTTTCAAGGAGAATATTTAATTAATAGATAAACTTACACCTACATTTTTGGAGATTAATATAATTTGTGGTAACTTTATATTAGTACGCAGACAAAAAACCTTTTTAGCTTTGCACTGAAAATTGCAAAAACGCGCACTCAGGGGCCTAGTCAGGTACAGACAGGAAGGGGGCAGCTGCCTCTCCCCACCAGGGGTGGGCAACATTAATTATTTATATGTAGGTGTAAAATTAATGTCTAGTTTTAACATCCCGCAAAAGGTATGACTTAAGAAATTTAAATTATTATGGTAACAGTAAAGATTTTTATTTTTAGGTCAATTTTTAATATGGTTAGTTTGTCCTTGTCTACTCCCACCTGAACAAAACCCCCTTGCGCGCACGAGCTCTTGTCCCATTTTTTAAAGTATTCAAGAATTGAAGTATATTCTGATCTGCTCTTAAGCATGCAGTCTATCCACCTACAGCTTGTTGCGTCGATCCCTCTGCGCATCGACACGTTTGAGATCAAACGTTCCTTCTATATCCAGGGAGGCACACATTATTACCTCCTTGTATTTAAAAGCATATTCAGCCTTCTCTACAAGCTCATGTAATGCTTTCTCTGTGAAGTTACCTGCTGCGTATGCATGTATGTCCTTGTGTAGAGGTCTGTTCGTAAGTGTGTTCTCCCTGATGTGCCTATCTAGCAATTTCTCTAGGGTCTTTACCACGAACGGCATCGAACTTATTGGTCTCAAAGATTTTGCCCCATCTTGTCCGGTTTTCCCAGGTTTGAGGATCCTTTAGTTCGCCAACTGCGCTGGTGGCGAATATTAATGACCTGTTGTGATAAACACTAGCGACTGAATCTAATTCTCAAACATCCAGGGATTTTTGCCTACATGCACTAAATTTAGTACTGCCCAAGTAATACCATTTTCGGGTACACTATCAAGGTCGGTGCGAAAACACAAGTACTACCCACTTTTTATATCTTTAAACTCTAATTTAAAACATACGTATATTAAATTCCTTTTTCTTTTTATTTCAGGCCGAGATTTTTGCCATACAAATACCTAACAGACTACAGGAAAAACTACTACGATGACGTCATAGACTACTTGGACAAAAGGAACCGAGGAATCCCGAGAGACATCCCTGTGCCCCAAACATGGGCCGAAAGAGCTTTGAGAACATACAACAAATATTCTAATAGACTGGAAACTTTTAAAATAAACTTGCAGGACAAAAGATTGGTTGAGGAGACTAAGTTTACTGGAAAGTTTCACCTGCACCACGGAAAAAATTATATTAATAAGAGATATTATAGTCTTTTATATTAGATCTTTATAAGAGTTTAACTTTCTACTGCCTGTTAATTATTGTACCTAATGTAGTAATAAAATTTCTTCAAATAACTTCAAATTTGAAATAATTTGAAATATGTTTATCTTTAGTAAATATAGCGAATAAAGAGGTAATAATATACATAAAATCTAAAAGATTTATATTATATATAATTTCTTTAGGACAAAATGTTTTAAATAAAATACAAGTTAAGAAATATGAAGTTGTTTTTTCCACATCATGCCTGCTAATACGTTTTGAATATTCATCTGAAATAAAATTTTACCTTAAAATTTTTTTTAGGCCAAGATATTTGCAGTATAACTACCTTTATAACTATCGACGAAGTTACTATGATGACGTTCTAGAAGCCGTCGAGAGTCGTAGAAAAGGTAAGGTACATTTACATACAGGATGTCTCAGAATATGTGGGCAATCTCTCGGAATCTAATAAAAATATTATGACAAGTTTTCATAAACTTTTTTTCTACGCCCCTTCCCTACGGAAATACAGGTACATAACGGAAGTCCTGGGAAATCGTTTTTTTTTAAATAATTTTTAAAATACCAGGCGTAATTTAATATTTTTTTAATATGATGATAACTAGATAAGTCTTCTTAAAATAAACACATTAAATCATTTTTGGCTTGTGTAGTTTGCCAGGGGCGGAGTAGCTTTGACACAATAATAACAATTTTTTTAACACCCTGTATGATAAAGGCTCAACAATATTATTTTTAAATAGCTTTAACCTTAAACTAAAAAAGGTGTTCTTGATTGGCATCGATAAAATCAACTGCTTACAAGAAATAAAATATCATAGTTGGTATTTTTGTGTTTTCTAATTGTACGTCAATATTTAAGAAGGCAATTTTTGGGTCCCTTTAAAGAAAAAAAGTTTATATGAACCTATGTCCTAAACGTCTTAACTTTTGAGATTCAGGGTGGTAAAAATTTCAAAAATAAATCATTTATTATGAATATCTGTAATACCACTTTTATTTAATAAAACCGTTTCTCTGCATGATTATAACAATATCGGTATATATATATATATATATATATATATATATATATATATATATATATATATATATATATATATATATATATATATATATATATATATATATATATATATATATATATATATATTAATATCAATATAGTACAGTAAACGAAGGTGTGGACCTGAAGATCAGGCTGGGCCGTCACAATTATTTTTTTAATTTGCAGGTATTAATGTGTACATTGACCTCTAAAAATACCATAGATAGAAAAATGTCTGCAAGGGGCTGAAAACAGCTCTCAAAAGCCCGAAAATCCGTTTTTTCAACTCTTTTGGCCGATATCTCCCGAAATATGACAGATACGCAATTCGTGTTTAGACGAAAATGAAGAGCAGTTCATTAGCTGCAAAAATGATTCCCATCACTTGTGTCAAAATTTGATAGTTTTTGAGATAACCGGCCATAAACGCGCCGCGTAATTTTTGCACCTGCCTCGCATCTCGAAAGCCGCTCTAAGCTACTTACACTCCCAAGCGGGCGGACAAATTTTTAAATTACTCACGTAAAAGCATATTTTTCACATGACTTAAAGTTCATATGAAGGAAGGAACCTATAGCTATAATATCTTGTCACTGTTTCCTTTCATTTTGTTTCTCTAGAATATTGAAAACTCTAGGCAAAGTTGGTTTTTGCTCGATATATTGACCTTCATCAATCTGTTCATATTTTTTATAACGAGTAATTTAACCGAATCTTTTTGGATAATGGGGCTTTGAAAGGTGTAAAATACTTTACAAGAGAGTGGGGGTGGAAACGTCTAAACGACAAAAGAGACAGCACATGAAAATGATTTCTGGTCAGTGTAAGATGGGCTGTAACAAGGAATGCTTATGTATGAAATCAGGACTAGAGTGCGCCAATATTTGTGGTTCTTGTCATTCAGGCCCATGTACTAATTACAAGGATGGAAAATAAAGATATAATCGTACCTAAACAAGCAGATGGAGAAGAAGAAATGGATGCAGGTGAGACAGGAATAGAGCCAGAGGCCAAAGGCAAGAGGAAAAAACGTGAAGATGTTTAACTAATCATGTATGTTCAATTTCTTATTTATTTTCAATAATAAATGTTATTTTTCAAAAACTTTGTTAAGAAATTAATGCAAAAAATTGGCAAACCTCGGCATTACATTGTTGAGGACCATTACGAAGGAATGTTTGAACCTCTTAAAAAAATGATGATTTCCCTTAGGAAAACGCCCGGGCATGTAGGTTTGGCACATGTAATAGATGATTTTCGCTAGTTTTATATCCATGTTTAGCCCCGTTTTCGTTAAGAGGAGCTTAAAGGCTTATTCCGAGAAAAATAATCACGTTCCCAACACCAAAAGTTGTTGATAAATAGAACATTCCTGGGGGTACGTTCATCGCCGTAATAATTTCGTAAATAGGAGGAAAAGTGGTGGCGCCATCTACAATTGGTCTCTGCAGTCTAAAACATGTAGATCAGTGTCCAGATCCAGACCCCTTGTCTCGGAATTTGATAAGAAAGTGCCATTTTTTTAGATTCCAAACACTGATGATTTTCGCAACCCCTCTTTGGCAAGAAGTATTAAGGTACCAAAAAAAACATAGTGACAATTTTTTTTGGTACTGAACTCTTTATTCCTGTCCAAACCCCAAATCTGTAAAAGTCATATTTTGGCAGATATCGGCCAAAAACGGATTTCCGGGCTCTTGAGGGCCA
The DNA here is from genome assembly GCA_019359885.1 of Listronotus oregonensis. Taxonomy (NCBI): domain Eukaryota; kingdom Metazoa; phylum Arthropoda; class Insecta; order Coleoptera; family Curculionidae; genus Listronotus; species Listronotus oregonensis. Next base: position 40,994 of record JAHBCN010004330.1, on the reverse strand, counting down.
TTTCCAGGCCCTTGCGGACATTTTTCTATCTATGATATTTTCAGAGGTCATTGTACACATTGATACCTGCAAATTAAAAAAAAAATTGTGATGGCCCAACCTGATCTTCAGATTAGGGGTGTTTCCGGCCTTCATTTACTGAACTATGCAGAGAAATATCTAGATTAAGGTAAAAACCGTAAGTCGGACTAAAAAAATTATGAGCCAATTTAATCTCTCGTTTTGTTTTTAGTCCAAGTACGGTTTTCACCTAGAAAAATTTAATTTAGATATTTCTCTGCATGGTGACATTGTTTAACGATATTGTTACGATCATGCAGAGAAACGGTTTTTATTTTTTAAGCGAAAACCGCGCATTGGATTAAAAAAAAAATCAAGTAATCAACTTTGCTTAAAAATGATTATGGAATTCAAAAATATTTTTATTTTAAGAGAAATCAGTGGCGTATCACCAATGTCTGCCAAAATAGGCAGGTCAAATTCCGTACAAAGGCCACTGAAGGAAATAAAAAAAATGTACCAAAAATTAGTTCTTGATACATAGTACATATATGCTGAATTTCATTAAAATATCTAATGTGGTATTACAGATATTTATAATAAGTGATTTATTTTTAAAAATTTCACCACCCTGTATCTCAAAAGTTAAAACGTTCATATAAAGTTTTTTTTTAATAAACCCAAAAATTTTCTTCTTAAATATTGACGTACATATTGACTAATTTTACAAAAAAAAAAAAGAAAACACCCTGTATAATTAAAAAGAAAATTACCAACCATGATATTTTATTTCTCGTAAACAGTTGATTTTATCGATGTCAATCAAAAATACCTTTTTTTTAGTTTAAGAAAAAAGCTATCTAAAAATAATATTGTTGAGCCTTTATCATACAGGGCGTTAAAAAATTGCTATTATTGTGTCAGAGCTAGTCCGTCCCTGGCAAACTAAATAAGCCAAATATAATTTAGTGGGTTTATTTTAAGAAGACTTATCTAGTTACCATCATATTAAAAAAATATTAAATTACGCCTAGTATTTTAAAATTTATTTAAAAAAAACGATTTCCAGGGGCGTCCGTATGTACCTGTATCTTCGTAGGGGAGGGTCGTAGGAAAAAAGTTTATGGAAACTTATCATAATATGCTTAGGTTTTCTATTAGATTCCGAGAGATTGCCCACATATTCTGGGACACCCTGTATAATATAAGTGACAAAGATAGGTACGCACGTAGAAATTGTAATCTCATTTTAATAACACCCTGCAATCAATCTTGATATAAGTAATTCCTAAAAAAATTGTGATTTACAATTCAAAGGAGTTTTGATCAGTACAATTCAAAGGAGTTTTGATCAGTACAATTCAGTCAAAAATTTTGACGTTTAATTTTTTCTTTTACCTTTTATAGACAATTTATCATTGCAATAAATATTTTGAGGGTGGTCTGGCAAACAGTTCTGTCAAGAATAGGATACCAGACTAAAATGATTATATTCTTCTGATCAAAACTCCTTCATATAGTAAAATATTGTACCTATATCTCATACATCAATTTTAGAAAAAAAAATTATAAAATAAAATGGACAAGTTACAGATCGCCGGACTGTTGGTTTATTGCTTGTCTAATATCCAAAAAGTAACAAAATCTATTTTTGTACTATTCTGGTTTACCCCCTCTTAGGACTTGATTTGATTTAATTTTAAAGTTTATTGTTTTAAAAAATGTTTTAACTATCAATTAATTTTAACGACAAACCTCATGTGGTTACAGTAATCGTAAATTTCATGGAATAATAATCGAATTTAGGCGTTGAATTCATTATAACCAACAGAAATCGGTATTTACCACTACGGTATACTACCACTACGAAGCGACACTGTGCCATCCAAATTACTCTACAGCTGATATAGTTCAACCGTTTAAGCTGAATTTTTTAAAAATGCTCGTTTGAAATTTGCCTGCCAATTACTCTTTTCGGATTTTTGATTTGGGTTTTAATTTTCCGGACATTTGTCTCCAAACTTTTTTTTATTAAGAAAAATTTGGCGCAAAAATGATCATATGGTTAGGTATCGGCATACATTTTTTTTTGCTTATAAATTTTCCTTTTGATAAGCTCCAAAAGACTGTCTGCATGAAAATGGGAGACAGCATTTTTGGCCGAGTCGAAGACAAGGATTTTTCCACTTTCGCGAATGCTATTTGTTAAAACAGATTACTTAGAAACAAGTGTTCCAATTTGTCCATGGGAAAAATTAGATGGATATTTGGTAAGATTATTTCCTGAGTTAAATATACATTTTATTTTAATAAAACATTTTTTTTTTAAAAATAAAACAATCATTAATAAGAACAATATAATTTTCAAGCTAAGAAAGGTAATTACTTCAAACTCATTTTAAATTACAATTAAAAAAAAAATAAAATTTATTGAGGTTACAGGAGTATTGTTAGCCATATCGGTTAAATTGTTTTTAATTATGTTTGAAGTAGCACTATTCTCTATGTTGCTGGGGGGAGTGTCAAAAAAATTAAAAATTTTAAAAAAAGCTAGTTTTATTGAAAAAAAAAAGAAAATAAAAAAAAAGTGCTTAATTTGGGAAATTTGGTTTTTTAAGATTTTTTAAAGATATGAAAAAGAGAAAACGGTGTTTTTTTTTGGGTCCCCTTTCCCTTTTCAATTCATTTTTTAACAATTTAAATTTCCCCGGCTAATTGATTTTAAAAACTTTTTTGTTATTCTCCGCCCCTCCAAGCAAGCTCAACTGCTGCAATAAAGTAAAATTTACGCTGCAACCCAGTTGGGGTTGTCTCATTCCATGAGGACACCATCTTGTAGTAGTCGTCCATATTTAAAAAAGCTGAACTTTTTTCCCTTTTTTCTTCATGTTTCTGGAGACTTCTCCTTTTCGCATTTCGAGCGTCTCTAGCTGGCTTAAAGGTAATGTCGTGAAATGGGTCAAACACGATATTAAATTCTTGAAAATATTTTTCCTGCAGTTTTTTAGCAACGATATTCCACATTACTTTTACTCACAGTCCTTTGTAGTCTTCCCCATTAGCTTTACGCATGTTCCATGCCCAATACTTGAGGATTAAATTTAGCTCGCATGTAGTTGTTGTCTGGAGTAATTGGTAATTTTTTGCTTGGCAAAATTCCATAAATTGCTTCCAGATCGAAGTGTGAGTTTTCTGAGTATTTAGTGAAGCACTATTTTCAACAGCCGCATTAATTTTACTTTCGGAAACATTTCCAAACCGATTCATTTTGAGTTTCAGTTGAAAAATTAATAAATTCGTAAGCGTCGTTTGTGATCTTTGTTGTTGGTAACGGTACATAGCAACACAGCATAGAAACCATCAAGTTTGTTTTTACAAGGCTACTTGTCAAACTTGCATGACATTTTTTCGATTTTCTTTTCCAAAAACACTGCTGACAGCTAAGTTGACAGTTGTTAAGTAATTTTTCCACTTAAAATTTATATTTGACATACCAATTCTTGATAGCGATTGGTCAAAATTAATAGGAAGGAAATAATCATATAAAAATCAAGGTTTGGAGACAAATTTCCGGAAAATAAAAACCCAAATCAAAAATCCAAAAAGAGGGTACGGTAGGCAAATTTAAGACGATAATTAAAAAAAATGAGCTTAAACGAATAAACTATATGAGCTGTAGAGTAATTTGCTCAGTGATGCTTCGTCCCACTGTGCAGTACTTAGATATACGTTAGAGGTTGGGGTTAAATAATGAAGGATATAGATCACCTCATCAGATCAATGCTGAGACGTGTCAATAAGTTTATAAAAAATCAATGGTCTTTAACACATTATTAAACTAAATCTGCTTTTTATTATTTGATTTGGCTGAACAACTAATCGTTTATTAGCTATTGCCTGCTATAATGTAAGAATATCATTAATAAAACATATTTTATGTTTAAGAGATGTTTACCTTTCTTTATTGCTCAATATACATCTGACATTACAATAAAAAAGAATATACAGATCCAAAATTAACTCTCTGACGAAGTTCTGCTAATATTTTAATTATATTAATATCACAATACCTATGGTTACCCAAAAAAAAATCAAAAATAATTCCAGTGAAGCCAAATCCGGTAAACATGACGGCCAATAAATATTGTGGGTTTGCAATAATTAAACATATTTTTTAGGATTTAGAAGAGACATTCCAAGACCTCAAACATGGGCACAAAGGGTACTTCGCACATACAGCGATCCCATTTATAAATTAGAACAGTTCGACAGGTTCCTGGAAGATGTTAAATTAGTAACCAGGTCAGAAGTTAGTGGCAGAATTTACAGTTATCAATCCACTCAGAACTTCAATAAACGATATGAAACGAAAATTAATTTTTAAGGAATTTAAATCTTGGGTTGTTTAAAATAGATTGTTTTTAAAATATTTATGTAGTATGTTATTGGTCCTCTCCCATTGGAACCTTCACAGATTTATTGTGGTTTTTCCATGCAGTTTAGCTGTGTCAAGGCCAGTGTTTTTAGGGATATTTTGTAAACATCGCATGGGTTCTTTCATGTAACTGTATAGGCCAGTGGCGGCTGGGGCCTTAGTATATCGGAGGGCTACTTAAAAAAACCGAATATTTTTCAGGTGTATTTTATATAATACAAAACATTTTCTATATTCAGTGTTATGTAAAGAAATAAGAATATGTGTGTTACGAGAATCTATTTTTTAAGACCCGTCTAAATAAAATAATAAACACGGAAAACAAAATAAGGCGTTGAATGTGTTACAGCAGCATATAAATTTGTTTTTTTTTAAACGTATTTCTTAAAATACCTTGTATAACAACCACCTTACATAGATTTATTAGTCTAAGTAAGCTTCAGATCTGGAATATGTCTACGATTTTATAGGTACTTTGTCAATAAGCGAAAGTTGTGGAAACTCATTGTCTAAAAAATTCTGTACATTATTTTTCATTCCTTTTATTAGGTCTGTTGTTACTGAAAAATAGTTTACACTATTTTACACTTTTTGTACACACCTACTCCTAAAATACACTTTCGATAAGAACCGATTTACATAAGAAAAATGTAAAATAGTGTACACATTACTGAATAACAAACATACCTATTATTTAAACATGCGGAAGCTAGGCAGTAACGAATAAAATGATACCCAATGAGACAAATCAAATCGTACTGGCAAAAAAATATATTTCCCTCTTGCGTGTTAAATGCCATATAAAATAACTTGCCGACCGACGCCGAGTGGGAAAACACGACGCAACGGCTGCAGGTCCAGGCGGACATGGCGGTCAGGGCAAAAATAATTCCCGCCACGTAAAATATCGGTAAGGAATAAATGGCGAGAATTCGAGTGACTTAGACTGGGTGTTAGGCAGTGGGTAACTGGCAATTAAGGAAGTTAAAATTAGGATTTTAAATATTTTTTCGATTGATTGATAATTAATACAAAATATATTATTTTTAATTTATTACAGACTATTTACATTTTGTCTCGGGAAGCTACAGCCCATTCGCCCCTATGGACCAGACGCTATTGGCATAGGTTGTATTTTGTCAGACTCTTTTTTAGCCTAGAATGTTCTATGACTTGACATGTCATAATTCTTACTGCCTTTCTGCTTTGTTTCGGGAAGTCTAAGGTAATCTTCGCAAAAGACATTTAACGAACCTTTTTTCCTTCCGTTTTTCTCGTGTTTGTAAACCACCATCTACCGAATTTAAAAAAAAATGTGCATGGGCAAGCCTATGCCTTGGAACTATGGCAAAAGAGGTCCGTTCTAGTAAGTACGCTCTTCTAAACTGTGAATATTGACTATGCGCTGATCATTTATTGATAGATGATCTTTAGGACGCAAACAGACAGACGTATGCCGCCCAACCGCTGTGTTCACACATCGTCGTTGTGGTTGGGCCTAGTAGGATCTTTTGGAACATGCGCTAGAGTTGCTGGTTATAGACAACTCTTGTTGCCACCGTATGGAACGGGATCCGAAGCTAAGATGAACACAAGGCTTTAACTGAAGGTGTTAGCATAACGTGCTGATGCGGGAATGACATCCTGTGCCTTAAACAGGTGTCCCCAACGGTGCCTCTGAGATACAGGGCCACCTCTCAGAGTGTCTAGCCTTACTGCGGTAATGCGGGACTCTGCCGTGGTGGACTATTACTTCCCTAGCTCCAAACCGCTTTCATAGGAAAAAAAGTGACATAGGTGCCCTGACCGAAATGGATAAATCCGTTTCGAGAGGTGATATTAAAAAGTCACAAGCAGATAAAGGTGCGCCGACCGTAAGGTGATCCTGAAGTCACCGGCGCCTGTTTCATGGGGAAGGGCTAATCCACTCCGAACAAACAGGTGCTTAGGAAGGGTTCCCTGAATCCAAACAGAAGGCGGACAGAACCGCCTTTATAGGAAAAGGGGTTTCCTGGCTTTAAACAGAAAGCGGATAGGACCGTTTTCATAGGATAAGGCCGGAGATGCGGCCTCAGAAAGAACATCTGGTTCCTGTAACAAGGACCTGGTAGCTACCCACGTCACTAGACCGGGAGAGGAGGGCATGATGGATGTAATAGTCTGCTCTGATACTCTCCAGGAGACAGGGACACCAGGACACATCAGAACACATTGTGCTGTGTCCGGTGGCGACACGAGTAAGAGGAGATGTAAGAACTCTCTCCCAATCTGATATTGGATTCATTAGAAGTCCAATCCTATTGGGAGAAATATAAAAAGGTGTGAGCCACAATAGACCAAGCGGTCACAGTGAAGGGCGTAAAAAGTCCACTTACTTTAAACCTACCTACCTACTTACCACACGTATGCCGATGATTGACGGTCTATTAGAGCATTTCTTTCATTTAAAACGTTGAACGCTAACTTCTTCGTAACAAAAATTTAAAGTTTACATAAAATTTTCAAAATGAGGACCTTTTCTTTTAATGTATAATGCTATTGTTAAAAGTTCTAAATAAAAGATTCTACAGTATTGTATCACTGTTTGTAATAAAATTTTTGATGAAACTATAGTTTAAAACGGTGCATCTCACTGAGATTAAAAAATATTACCTTATTTTTGTAAAAAACTTGAAGACTTAGTTTTTTGTTTAGCTTTAGAAAATCTAATATAACTTTAAAATTTTCATTACAAAACTTCATCTTGTTGACTTAAAATGAAATACCCTGTATCAAGAAACTGATGCGTTTGCCGATATATTTTTATGAAATGTTTTTTCGATAAAAAGTATGTTTTATCGAATGCCAAAAGTTGACATTAAAAATCTAGCCCAATCTGTATACTGGTATTTTTCTCTTGGATAGTATTGTATTATCTTGTCTAAAATCTTTATAACGTGCAAACTAAGAATTAGTTCCTCTTACAAAAATAACACAGTCTACCTACAACAACGAGTAGCAATCGGGGCAATAAGTACCTGTCACTTTGCATTTTTTCAACCTCTGCTCCACATTTTGATCGATTTAGTTTACTCGAGAGAATCAATTAACATACTAAACTATAGAAAAGTATGTAGCAATATTAGCATTGCTTTGGTTTTGTTTTAAGCTAAGTCAAGGCAATATTTTTCCCTAGTTTTTTTTTCTTGAACCAAGGTCGTAAGACAGTCCATGAAGGCTTAAGTCTAATTAAGGATGATGTTGCTCAAGTGGGAACTTCTAGGGGAGGAATTTTATTGGTTTATTCTTTTGCGTGGAAGCCGTAAAAAGCATAAAGAAATAGGACCGAAATCATATACCGTCAGTTAGCAAAAGGAGAAAAGTTTCTTGTAACAGTGAGGACATTAACAAGGCGAACCGCTCTTAGAGTTGTGTTTACCTATGAATTCCAAGCAACAGGAATTAAAAAAAAAACTCTGGATATCTAAAAGACAGGGCCTCTGAGTTATCACCTCACAATAGATGAGAAAGACTCACAATGAACGTTGTAGGTTTACCTTGGGAAAAAGCCTGACAACTGACAGGATCAACCACAAAACCAACGTAGGATCAAGAAGAATCAAGATATTCCCCACGCCAAAACATTTGTTAAATAAACAAAATGAAAAAAATAATATTAAAAAAAAAGTCTTTTTTTTACTTTACTCTAAACAAGAGAAAGGAAAAAAACTTACTCTTCTGCTTAATTTTTTTAAAGTGATTAGTTTTCTTTGAAGACCTCTGCGCAGAAAAATCCTCAAACTATGGTAAAACATCATATTAAATTTTTTCCAAACGGTTCATTTCATTTTATTTGGAAAAAGAACAATTTTGCAAATAGGGTGGAATCCAAAATTTGAGACTTAGCATCTGAGTTGTATATATGTTCTAGTGATCTTAAGCTTTCGAACATTTTTTTTTAATAAAAATTGACGATAAGAGATTTGACTGAAAATATGGTTTACAAGTAGTCAGAAAGAAAAAGCGTATGAGCTAGCGAGACAGAGATCATACTTTGGACCAAAACCTGCCCTTGGAGTGACCAAAACCACAGCACGAGGTCAAACCAGGAAATGGATCCGAAACAAACACAAGGAATACTGGGGAAGCATCACTAGAATAAAACATGGAAAATGCTTCATAAGGGACCCATCTAAAAAGACAAAGGAAGAACTACTCAGACAAGGTAGAAAAAGACTTCGCATAATAGTAGGGCTGCTAATAAGGCACGATAATCTAAGAGGACACCTACACAAGATAGGCTTATACAATGGGGATCCAAATTGCAGAATGTGCGACGAGGAAAAAGAAACAGCCCACCATCTTGTGCGAATGTAAAGATTTAAATCACAATCAATATATCAACCAACCAGTCTTGGGGTTATACAAACTTGTAGAAGAAACAAGGCTAATGGGAGGATTTTGTATAAAAGATAATAGGAGATAAGGCACAAAAAGCCTAAAAGGCTGCGCTGCCTCCGGTAGCAAATCAAGACAACTCTCAGGGAAGAAGAAGAAGAAGTCGGAAAGAGGAAATTTAAATAGGTCGATATTATCAATCGGCCTATTAGTTGCCAAGGCATTTACTGCGTATCTGTACAAGCAGAAAGGCGCCTAAATAATACAATTTTAATTTTTAAATAGGCGTATAAATTTAATTTTTTATTTAAAAAAAATGATTGCAAAAATTATTAACTGAATTTAACAAATTTGGCATAATTCTTCATTATTGCATTGTCATGGTTAGTTTTTATTCCTAGGTTTGTTTTTAATAATTTAGTTTGTTTACGCCAATGCAGGTCGGTTTTCATTTTTTGCAGTTTATTTTGGCAAAGGCTCAAATTTGATTGTAATTTTCAGGTTACTTCTACAACTTTCTATCGTATTTGGTATCCACCTTATGCTTTACGTTACTTTTACCCCTCGTAGTATTATGTACTAAAAAATTAACATTGTTATTTGGGCAGCGTGGAGTGACAACTCAAAATGCGTATTGTTGCCAATTTGGGGGCGAGAAAATTCTGATTAGCAACCTACGCGTGCACGCCCACTGTTTTGAGAAGGACAAAGGGGCCATCGGCCATGTTTTAGGACTTTCACGTCATTCTTCAAGCCGAGAACTAGGAAAATTTGCAGCTTCTGGCATTTCAAGCCATCTTTGTAGGATTTGTGCTGCAAATTTCCCAAAAAAATCTTTCCCGATTTAGAAGTTACCTTTGGTTTTGTGTGAATTTTGTTGGTTTGCGTTGCCTTTTTTGGCTGTTTCGAAGAAATCTGCATTGGGACTTGCAGTTCGACGCCGCAGGGATCACGTGTTAGTTAAATACCCCTTAACATCTTGGGTAAGTTCTTCTAGACTTATTCTAACTGAGTATTTCCGTATAAAACGGTACATTAATAGATTTATTTGGGTTTTCTTAAGACGCTGGTGGTTCAAGTTTTCATTATTTTTTTTATATGTTACACGTCATGCGTTGGGCAAATCGAATTTCAGTAGGAATTAATTATTAATTACCTAATTACACTAATTTATTGGGGTTTATTGTGGCCAATTTAGTACAAAAATAACGGTTTATGGCTATTCTTTTGTTGTTTTTTGACGGTTACGTTAATTGGCTACGCTAATTAGCATTAAAGTTTAATAAATCGCCGTTAGATGGCGCTGGTGTATAGATCATTTGTTTCTTTTAGTATTAAGTAATTTTTGGGGGTTGATACCTTCTTTTGCAAATTTTATTCAGTTTCTTGTCATAATTTTTCTTTTTGAGACTTTTATTAGGTGTAAGTATCTGGGTGACTGTTCAAGAGAACCTATTTGTCTTAATTACCTTATCAATTTAGTAGGCCGGAGAGGCTTTGTTTATGCCCAACAAAAATTAGTTATTTATTTTTACCTTATTTAATTATCATTTATCAATGATATTTAAGTTATTTTTATTTTGTTTATTATCTTCTAATTCTACAACAGAGTGTTTTTAGACAAAAAAGCAAACAAGTAAATATATCGTCATTGAACTATTTAAATTTATCAGTCAGAAACCTGCCTTATTTGTTATGTCAAGTAAAAAAAAAAATAAAAAAGATCAATAAATATGTTTTGGGCTTTACCACGATTAAATACAATCGTATGGACCTGTTACCTTTTATTTTACACTAGTTAAGTGATTGTTAATTAACTTTTTGGTAGCTAGGGAATATGTTCTTTTTTTGGTGCCAATGGAATAGGGCATAATTTTTCTTTGTAAACTAGTTTACTAAAACAATTTAATTTTTTTGTTATCTTGATGTAATAGCACATAGTTATATGTTTAATTAGCATTTAGCATAATAAGTAATTATTTTTTTGTTTACTGAGTCTCAAGACAAGCACCAGATTTTAAAGTTTCTTTTATTAACTTTTTTTTTAATGGAACACATACAAAGTTTGGATTTGAGGGAATTTTCTTGGGATTTTAAAGTCAGCAGATATCTTACGTTTATTGGGTTTAATTAGTATTGAATTTTGTAGGGTTCTTCATGCAGGCCATTATTCTGTTGGGCCATTGTTAATTTTGAAACGGTTTTCGTTTTGGTTTGGAGGGAGCCATCAGTTGGTTGAGAAGTTTTCTTGGGACGGGTCAGGCCAGTGACCAACTGTTAATGTGTTGTTTGTAGTTTTGGACTTCCATCCCTCTTCACGGTGTAGTGGCTGGCACCTGCCATCACTTGGATTCAACAAAACGAGCAACATTAAAATTAATTTACTAACAATTTTTTTAACACTTTTCAGAAACAATTTAGGACTCTAGCTTTGTTTTTTACTATATTGTTATAAATTATTTGCGGCCCTTTCTTGTATTTTTATTGTAATATATTTTTTTTTTTTTTTGGTAAATCTTAATTTTCTTGGTTTTCAAATGGTGCACTGGTCACTAAATTGTTAGGTAAATAATTAAGCGGTATTTATATATATTTTTATATTTCATATATTTTATAAATTGCAGACTTATATTTATAATATTTATTTTTATCTCAGTACCAGAAAATTCTTAGTTATTAACTCAGCGCATTCCTACATTTTATTTCGATTATATATAAATTTTTGTAAACTTTTAAATAATAAATTTAAATTTTGTACATTTCGTATCCGTGCATTCACCATTTTTTTTGATTAATTTTTGTAAACTTAAATTACAAATTTATAATAAATTATATTAACTATTTGTTTAAATATAGTGTTTTATTTGGCTCGCCCTAGTGTCTCCTTTTTCTAAAATGTTATTATCGTTTAGTAAGAGTTTTTCTGTCTTTGAGTGGTAGTAAAGTTGAACGAGGTTCCCAATTAAATCTTGGAAGGTCTGCTGGGCCTGGCACCAAAAGCTGATGGCGCCCAGTTTAACCCCTACTCTCCGGCAAATAAGTTAGGGCATTTTGCACGCTCTCTCTGCTACTCACCTTCAGCTTTACTGTACTTTGCTATTTAATTGTTATTAATTTTATTTAAGAAAAATAACAAAAATAATTTTTTAAAGGCTATAGCAACATTAGTAAAAGAAGTTGAAAAGTGTTTTAGGCCAAAACACTTAAGGGCTCATGTGCGTGACAGCATATATCTAGCCGAATATTCGTGTCGTTATTCTTGTCATTTACATTTTCCTGAGGGTTTCCATCAAAAACATGCATACATCAACAATCTTTTTTTTCTGACAGATAAAGCTTGTTCTAAAATGGACTAAGTCATTTGTATATCTACAAAATAGAATGTCACTGGTTTCATTGCAACCATGATCTAACAGTACCCCGCTAAGCCTTTTCGCCCATGATAACCGGGCCGTGACGTGCCGCCTAATGACTGTACTACCATCATCAGCGTCTACGGAAAACGCGGAAAGAGCTTACTCGCTCGAGCTTTCCACTTAATTCAGTCAGTAGCGTATAGCACCATCAAGTAGTACCATTAACAGAAGAACATCGGCGTGGTTACCTTGACCGTGCACCGGCGACCAGTCTCGATGTTCAATTGTTTTGGCGCGCGATAATTTTTTTTCTGTGCGAGAATTCTTCTGAAGGATTTCGTTATTTTTTTACCATACGCAGTACCCTCTGCGTTAAAAGTGAACTGAAATTTAATTTTTTATAAGGACTACATAGTACTGGGGCAAAATGAGTGTTTCGGCTAAAGTTAAATAAACTTTATTGCTATTAAATTTAGGGCTGTTAATAAAAGTAATAAATAAAAAAAACAATAGTGTTTTGTTAAACAAAATAATTTTAAAATGGACAGAATAAAGATATTAAAAACTGATATTTTAACTGTGTTGTTGCTATTATTTACGGTAAGTTCAATGTGGTTCATGTGTTTTTTAAAATTTTACAAGTTTTCCCCAAACAAACCCCGCTGTTATACTTTTGGGCAAAATTTTGTAGATAATCTGACTTAAAATATAAAAGTGAAAACAAATCTTTTTTCACGTGTTCACTTTACTTTTTCACGAAAAGAAGTCCAATTTAATTTTTATTCGAAAAAATAAAAAAACCTTCTTTTCATTTTAAATAAAAATAAAAATATTATAATTTTTAAATCGCTTTAACTCAAATACCTTAAAATTATTATAAAATTTATTATATTACAATGTTTTTTTACATTTAATACATATCAATAATAAGATAAGCTTATTTAATCGCCAAAAAATAATAAGTTATTTTCACTTTTCTCATCACCTTTTCTCCATAAAATATTATGAAAAACAACAGTTTTTGAACAGCAATTTTGAAACCCCATTTTGTTTGTTATAATGAACAATTTTGCAAATTGGTAGAGACCAGAATATGATATTTGGATATTTTATTTATTTACCAATAGAAACGGTATTTAAAAAACAAATCCTGAATTAATTGGGCATCCTTAACAATTGTTGAAAATTATGAACAGGAACATTTTTTTAACTTGTAAAAAATTGAATATCTCCTCGACTTTAAAATAAAAATTTTACCGAAGATTTGGTTTAAAAGAAGTCAAAAGTACACTTATTTTGCTAAGTCCTGGTACTTTCATTAACGGATAACTTTATTTTCCGAATAATTTCCATGGTTACAATTGTCACAACAATTTATTTATTGGAAATTATCCAGAAAAATATTTGTCTGGCGTGAAAGTACCAACTAAAAGTCAATATCGATTAATTGATCGATTGGTTGCCAAAATACAAGCTCTCGACGTTGACAGGCGTTTACTGCGTATCTATAGACCATAGCGATTAATTTATTCCTTTAGGTTTGCACAAATCATAAGCCAAATTATGCTGGTGTAAAAAATATTAAAAATTTATTAAATATCAGTCGTTACTCTCCTCATCATGCGATATTATTTAAAAACAATAGGACGCAAACTCTTGATATGTCAAATATGACATTTTTACTAGGTTGTTCAATACGTTTCGTGGTTCAATAAGAAAACACGATTTATTGATTTGAAATACATTTTATTATTCAACAAAATCTACCTGGACTTTAATACACTTGTTCCAGTGATATTCTTATTCTGTACTATGATCAGAATACGGAAGACTGTCGAACTATACTTCCACGAATGCTATTACCTTTGCGTTTGATAGAAATCGCTTTCAACACATGCTAGCTAAATCCGGCTGATAAGGTGGACATTACAACAATTTGTACTTTATTTACTAATTTTCACAGTGGATTTTTCAGCTGTGTGCTAAGGTACGTCGTTTCTCTAGAAGAAATGATTTTTTCTTTTGTTAGCAGGATTTTTTTACAAATTTTATATCCAGCTGGCAAAAGGGACAATAATAATCTGAATGGATTATTTGACCAGTTTGGAGGTAAACCATAAACAAAATTCCTTTATGATTCTCACGTTCTTGGCTGATTTCTGGACGCCAACCCGCTTCGGAACCGAAGTACTGGGTTAACACCACTCGTTTACCTTTTGTTTGATTGAGGATCATAGTAGTAGATCAGTTGGCACCCATAGTGATCAGCACAAAATATTTTTTATTTTGTCTAAAACGCTCTAAATTTTGGTGAAATACTTAATAGCTATTAAATGTGTTCAATTTATGAAAGTTATTTATTAAAAGTATTGCTTATATTGCCTAATAAAATCCTTAGGGCTTGTACTAAATCTCTCTCAGTTAGTCGATAATCTTTGAAAACCAGTGGCGTATACATGGGGGCCAGAGGGGTTCCAGCCCCTAGTTTTTCAGATAATTTAAATACTTCTGGGTAAAAACTGAATTTTTAACCCATTTTATTTCAGTTACTATTTATAGTCAATATACGGTACTAATTATCACATAATAAGTCTGCAAAGTTTTGGGAACGCAACTTAAAGTGTACATACAAGTATGTAGTGTTCATACTTGTGAGAATCCTATAGAAACCGTCAAGACATCTTTTATTTTTAATAGTTTTTTGTTAATACTTGGAGAGGAGATATTAAGGTTTAGTACTACAAAAAGCTTTCTTTATGATCACATAATAATTTTGCAAGGTTTGGAGGACCCAACTCAAAGCGTACGGTGTTCACACTTGTGTGAATCCTATAGAAATTGGAAAAAAAGGCACCTTTAATTTTAAATAGCTTTTGTAATTACCGGGACAAAATATACTAGCACTAGTACTAGAAAAAACTCTCACCACACTTGTGTGAATCCTATTGAAACCATCATAAAAGCCCTTTTTTATTCTTATTAGCTTTTTGTGATTAGTTGAACAGGAGGCATTAAGTTTTAGTACCACAAAATGCTTTTTTATTATTACCATTAAAGTTTATTAACGAATTAACGAACTCTTTCATCTTTTGAAACAAGTTGAATAATTTTGGGAAATTACTTAATTTTTTACCTATATTATTTAGGTAATTTTTTAAAGAAAGCAATGCCATCTCCCTTAGTTTTTATAATCAACATACGCCAGTGTCTGCAACCATATTTCTATTTTTGCTACAATTACTGGGGTTGAAGCACTTTTTGGACGTCCTTTACTTGGACCGTTTTAAGGACTATTACGACGTCATTTTCATTCAGGAACATATCTTCCTTTGTTTTAATTGAAGGTGAAGATACATTCATTCAGAAATTTGTTTTGGGGCTACTTCTTGCAAAATTAAGAATTTTATCAATAAAAAATATTAACTTTTTTTATTCTAAAAAAATACTGTGACACGTCAACTTTGAACAGTTGTAAAGATAGGAATAAGTTGGCAGATCTACATTAAACTTTAAAGGGGTTCATAACAAAGTACAAACATATTTTTTTAAATAAAACTACGAACCTAACACCCGACATCTCTACTTAAATGACAAAGGTCACTAAACAATCTGATAATGTAACTAATCTTCTAGCACTTTTTAATACACCAAGATGAAGTGCCATTGTTATTCGTCACCTTACTATGTAGAGTTCCCAACCCCTTTTGACGGTGCCAAGCGGTCCCCCCCAAAGTTAGCGATTACTATGGCAAATTCTTCTTTATTCTATGCCAATCTGAAAAGTTGTTCTACACTCCGTACTTCCGTACATTCTCGTATGTTTCTAAGCCATGATGCTTGTCTTCTGCCAACACCTTGAAGTCCTTCAATTTTACCCATCATGGTCAGCTGGTAGTTGTCTCCTTGTAACACGTGCCCTAAATATGATATCATTTGTATTTAATTTAGTCCAGCATTTCACGGGTTGCCTTTGCTCTTTCTGAAACAGTCTGGTATTCACAACATTTCTCTATCAACCACATCAAAGCACATTATTTCTGAGCTAAGAGTCAGATCCCACCGCACAGTAACCAGATAAAATTTTTGCATCTAGCCAGTCTACGCAATTTTTAAATTATTAATCAACTGTCTCTTACTTTGGGGAAACAAGGGTACACCTTAAAACTCTAGTGGGACTGTACACGGGACACCAGATTAAAATACCACATACAAGATCGGCCTAGCGGATGACGCCGAATGCCCATGTGTGGAGGGGTGAATCGGGAACACATCTGTGTTCGTTCCACAATGGCACGACTAAGATTCGCAATCCTTGGGAATGACACCTTGTTGGGGAGGTGAAATATCTCTCTCCCAACAGGATCATCAGATTTATTAGGACTCGGGGCCCGGTGGAAGAAATATAAAAAAGGGGTGAACCGATCGGTGCTGGGAAAGGGGGTTATACCCCTCACTTTAAACCTACCTACCTACCTACGTTTTTTAAAACATCCTAAGTGTATGTACCTAAACTTCGGGCTTTTTTCGATTGTCAAAAAAATATTTTACGACGATACCATTCCATTGAAAAAGTGTTATAAACTAAATATTGGTATTGTTTTGATATAATTATAATAATGCAATTATTAGCGTACCTCATAAATTCATAGATTAAATCCGATCTTGTACTTCTTTTTAAAGTATATGATCACGGGTATTTAATGCCATGTCTCTAATTTACTCTTTATTTTTTTTTCTTCAAGATTAAAATATTCTAGTGCTGGAAGCGACAAAAGTGGTACAACCTGAAATAAAAAATTAATAATCGCCATAAATATTGTTTTAATGCACCATATGCCGTCGGTCGTAAAAATGGACAGTATAGATTAGTGCAGCTGTAATAGATATTTAAAATGGATTTTAATTTTTTTACGATAATTCTTTTGACACCGTTTTAGAATACTTGGGACATTCTGCGAAAAAATTATATAAACTTTTACCAGAGAATATTTTAAATTAATAAAATAATCAAAATGTATTTTGTTATAAGTTACTATAACATACTATCTTTAGCAGTGACAGTTGTTTTTAGTACAAATAGATCATAAAATGTAAACGAAAATCTAAAATTATTTTACTTTTATAAGTAATAGTATAAGTATTTCTATAGTAACAAACAGTACTAAATCATAAAAAACACATATTTTAAATGTAAATATAATACGTTACGTTTCTTTCTGCGCATTTTTTTCCAATGGTTAAGAGCATTACACAGGCCAACAAAAAAAAAAGTGGTGTGTGCTGGGTGTCGGACTAGGATTTTCTGAAGTACTTTTTTCCGCTGAACACGAATCTGAAGTCAAAATTGGAGGTCAAACGACAAAAATTCGAGAAAACCCCAAAAAAAACCGACACGGTACATTTACCGGCAGAAACCTCCTACCACGGAATGTTTGGACTACGACTGTATAAACTATAAGAGGTACAAAAAATGTTATGAAACAAAAAAGAGAGTTATTTAAATTTTTACTAATATATTATTTTATTTATTTATTTAAATCCCAAATCACTTAATATTTGCAAAAAAAATCCGAAAATTAAAAACAAAATATTTTTAAAATGTTTAGAGGTATACCTTGATAAAATCCTGAAAATTCGCTTTTTGTTATTATAACTCAAAAAATATTGCATTTCGACAGAAAGTTATATAACTTAAATTAAAGGTTATTTAAAAATGCGGTGTTTATGATATAAAAAGTTTTGTGTATCCTTTATAGTTTTTAAGATATTGACGTATTTATGACGTTTTAAATGCAAAAAAAATGGTAATATCTGAAATTACGCCTTTTCTCGATTATTTGCTGTTTGACATTTAATTTTCACTTCAGATTCGTGTTCAGCGGAAAAAAATACTACAGAAAATACCAATCTGATACCCAGCCCACACTACTTATTTGCTATTGTGAGCCTGGGTTATTTTTCGGCATTCGTTTATTTTTGAATACTATTAACATATAAAGGGTTTTCCAATAAGAGGTGTTATTTTGATATTCAAAGAAAAATGTCATTTTTTAACATAAATGATCGGATATTTATTACCACAGCCCTACTTCACTTTAACAAGCCGTGAACAAGGAAATCTGGCAACTATGCCTTCAGATATAGCGACACACGTTTGCTGTTGTTTAGTCATATGATTTACGTTGAATGACCTGTTGCTCTGTTGTGTTATTGTGAATAAATCAATTTTTTGAAAGAAAATATTGTTAAGATAAAGACTAAACCTGTAAAAGGTCTTACTGTGTGAAATTTGTGAGTGACCGGGACAGTTTTTTTCCGCAGACATTGCGTAAAAACAAGAATATCTGCGGGTGAAAAGTGCCGGTGTTATAAAGTACTTAAAGTAAATGGCGGCAAATGAACTTGACATTTTGTGGTGGTGCTTTTTAAAAAATAATTAAAATTGAAAGTGTGTTTTAATGATTCGTGTTTGGCTTTAATTTTGAAGGTATTTTTTTAGTTATTTTTTAAAAACAGTAACAAATATTAGCATTGGAAATTACCGTAAGTACGTAGGTATACATTTTGGAATTTTGTCGTTCGTTTTGATTTTTGTTATTGCGTTGCATAGGTACTTGGTGCCTGCTTATTAGATACTATTTAGTTACTGTTATTATTATTATTTTCCTGGTAATCTTCTCGGTATTTTCTCAATTTAATTAATTTACCATGCAGGAGAACTAGCTGTATCTGTTTTCACCTTTCCAAAGGACGAAAACCTTAAAGCCCATTGGCTTAGGAATATTCCTAGACAGTCATGGTCACCCTCAAAATATTCTGTGGTTTGCGCTAAGCATTTTGTAGAAAGTGACATTATTAGAGAGGATGATTATCGCTTGCCAGATGGGTCAATGCAAAAGGTACCTACCAAAACTAGACTAAAGTTAAATGCCTTAAGTGCCTAGTATTTTTCCAAATTTACCACATTACTTCTCAAAAACAGTCCCTGTTTCCCGAAAAAGTCCTGCTGAAAGAACCAAGATAATGCAGGATCGAAGTGACCAATTAAATAAAGATTTTGAAAATTCTGACCTAATTATAAACTTTGACGATTTGATTTCAAATTTTAAAAATAAGATAACTTTAAATGAATCTTGGAATATTAAAATTGTGAAAGACTCTAAAGTTTTTTTTTATACGCTAGAGTTTCCTTCAGATTTACAAATGAACCGCGTAAATATTGGGAATCAGATTTTAGTAGGTTCAGATATGCAAATAAGTGTTTTTTTAAATAATAATAAACTCTCTTTTAATGACCTAAAATGGGTTTTACCAATAGACATGAAATTAACCAGATGGTCTCAACAAGAAAATTTACTATAATTGACTATTCATTTTCAAAATTTGATTTGTCGTATATTTTACCAGGTAAATTTACTACTGAAAAGTTAGAAAAAAGATTTGGTAAATACAGACTTCTCGGAGGTTGTAATTACAATGTTAGCTTTGATGACATTTTAAATGCTGAGAAAAAAATTAGACTCAAACATATATTTAGAAGCGCTGCTGATGGTAATTTCTCTTTAGCTGAGATTAAAAAACAGGGAGACAGCTGTATCCAGGAAAATGATCTTGATTGGACAATACCTCAAAATAATTACACTGAAAATTTTTGTTTTACTTGAAACTGAATACCTAAATGAATATGAAATTGACAAATCGGTACAAATTTATATAGCCGGTTATGCTGCCCACAAAATTGTAAAAAAATATAATAATTGTAACATCTGTGTTTCTTTTCTTGTTGAAAGTAAGGGAAACCTAATTGACGACGAATACTTTGATTGTCTACAACGTGGCGGTTTAAAGGTTCCTACAGAAATTGTTAAAGACGTTCTGTTCCATATGTGCGCGATTTTTGAGAAAATTATTAATGACCCTGATACTGAGAGTGACTTCCTAAAAATGGAAAATCAAAAGCTATCCTGTGTGATCTAACTAATTTAAGCACTAGACAACATGAAGGCTTTAATGATTTATGCTCGCAATGTATTTGTGGTAACGAGAACAAAAATATGTTCATTATGATGTGCTCTATATTTTCAAACATTCTTTTAAATAATTATGTTAAAAAAAGAAATAACAAAAATGCCACAGAAAAATCGGAAAAGGCTGAGTCAAAAAACAAAAAAAGGAAACTAGACACATTTAATAAATAAATAAACAAAACTAAAACTAAGTACAATTACTAACTAAATGTTAAATTACACTTGTTTCCTTTTACAACAGCATCATGTTCTTATGCCTTGACCTATGCACATAAATTAATTTGTTTTAGAGTTTAAATATTATATAAATATATTTATTTTTTCAATTATTATACTGATTTAATTATTTTAATGGAAATATCAATACTATTTACGCGATCTTTGAATTGAGCCTTAAATGAATTTAAAAATACGCGCCTCGATACCCGGATTACGGCTCATCGCGCTCGAGGGAAACCGATCTGAATCTCTTGCCGGTTGCGGCGTTGCCAAGTGGTTGTTCACGGCTTGTTAAAGTGAAGTAGGGCTGTGTTATTACATTATAAAGAGGAAGGTATGCCCTTAATAATGGAAAATAACATCAGCCAAATGACCACCACGAGCACGCCTACAGGACCATATCCTTTTCATGAAATTTTCCATAACCAAATCGCAAAGTGGCTGCCTTATGTCCTCGATAGCTTCACGAATTCCATCTTTGAGGTCTTGAATCGACGCTGTGCTGTTGGCGTAGACCTTTTCTTTCATGTAGCCCCAAAGGAAGAAGTTGCAAGGTGTTTAATCACAAGATGGTGGTCAATTGTGGTCACCTCTTCGAGAGATAATAGGGTCGGGAAACTTTTCCCGTAAAAAATCAATGGTTTCGTTGCTCGTGTGGCACGTAGCGCCGTCTTGTTGAAAGTAAACGTTGTCTAGAATTGGATGGTATTGATCTGGATAACGTTTACTTTCAACAAGACGGCGCTACGTGCCACACAAGCAACGAAACCATTGATTTTTTACGGGAAGAATTTCCCGAATCTGTTATCTCTCGAAGAGGTGATCACAGTTGGCCACCAAGATCTTGTGATCCTTTGGGGCCACATGAAAGAGGGTCTACGCCAACAGCACAGCGTCGATTCAAGACGGAATTCGTGAGGCTTTCGAGGACATAGGGCAGCCACTTTGCGATTTGGTTACGATAAATTTCATGAAAAGGATATGGTCCTGTAGGCGTGCTCGTGGTGGTCATTTGGCTGATGTTATTTTCCATTATTAAGGGCATACCTTCTTCTTTATAATGTAATAAATATCCGATCATTTATCTTAAAAGATGGCATTTTTCTTTAAATAATAAAATAACACCTCTTATTGGAAAACCCTTTACAAAATCCTACATAAATTTTATTAATAAACGATTATAGTATAGGCAACTTAAAATACACAAAACATTAATTTTATTTATAACTATATTTATAACCTTATCACTCGAATAACAGTTATAAAAGCACCCATCAAGTGGGTTTCCTAAAGTTCAAATGCATTAAAAAAAAACAGAATAATTATACTTCCACAAAACGGGATTTTTTAATATATCTAATTTCCCACCTTTTTGTTCTTATTCTAGTATTTGTCAGCTACTAATTTCTTGAAATATGCGTCCGAAATCTACAAAATAATTTGCGAAATTTAATGACTTCTTTTTTAATCTATAACAAACATTATGGTCCTAAAATCTAATTTTAAAATGTCTTTTTGTTTGCCCAATATAACAGCCACATTTTAATTAAACTTATACTCGTATAAAAACACCTGACTCTACAAATTTGATTTGAAAAAAAAACTGACTAAATTATTTTATGAAAAAAGTTTTTATGAATATTGCTATTGCAAATTCCCAATTGTAAAAAAATAATTATTAGTTATTAAAATATTAGCCCGCACTCTTCTCATCGCCTTTCCCTCATACAATCTTTGCAATCCCATTTGTTATAATGAACAATTTTGCAAATTGGTAAAGTCCGAATATGAAAATAAGACATTTTATTTATATACTAGAGAGCTCAAGCTTTTAAACGCTTTTTAAAAAACGAATCCTGAATCAATTGGGTGCCCTGAACAATTGTTTAAAATTATCAACAATTAACTATTATTTTAAATATGGAACTAATTAGAGAGAATTTTTATGATTGAAGATGATTGTTGGGTGTCTAAGTAGAAAAATTCAAAAATTCATGCTTGTGGCTGTTTTTAGTACCGGGTCATTAAATTAAATTAATTTTTTTTAAATATTCTAATTAAATTTTCTATTTAAACGACGTCTCCTAAAGTTGAAGAGCCAAAATAAATGCAAAGAATAATTAAAAAAAAGAAAAAATCGCATTTTTTGCAGATTTTTGTCCATTTTTTTGCTGAGTATGATAGGTATAGACATTGCTTCGGAGAATAAAGCTAAGATTAAAATTTTTAAAATAAGCATAGCCAGAAGTACTTTTATTGAATTTTGACAGATATATGATTTTTTGTTTTATCAACTTGAAATGAGCAATGAAAAGAAGTTATATTAAATCCACTTGAATGGGGTTGGCAGTCTACAAAAAATGGTACAATGTCTATAGTTACTAGCCAACCAGATAGTTTGTGAATGTTCAAAAGACTGTCAAACAAATTGTGGGTGCAGAAAATTTGGTATTATGAGTTACATTTTTGGTAAATAATGCGTAAGAGTAAATTTAAATAAATATAAAAGAAAATATATAGCATAAACTAGACACTGCCCATGATGTCCAATAATTCTTATATAATTTTAATGAATATTTGTTATCTTTTTTATTAAACATTGCACTTTTTTATAATTAATTTATAACTACAATGGTTATTTACTATAAAAAATTACAACATTTACAGATTTAACAAAAAACTGAAAGAGCTATGGTACAATATTAAGCTATGTTTAATTATTTAAATAACGTTATAAAACAACTTAAAAAAAACTTTTTGTTTATAAAAATTAAAAATCTTCTAACATTATTGAAAAATTGGCTAAAAATAATTAAAATGCTGTAAAATTAAAAAAAGCACACCTCTGCTAAATATTAATAAAAACACTTGATATTAGCTTTCTTTTCTCTTTAGCAATATCTATGCCTATCTTACCGCAAAAAAAGTTATGGACAAAAATCTAAAAGAAAAAAACATGCATTTTTTTGATATTTTTAAATTTGTTTTTTGCATTTACTTTGCAACAATTTTTTTTTATCAGCTTTACAAGGTGTCACCCTCATAGAATTTTTTTTTCTTTACAAAAAAGCTTATTACAGATTTAGGAAAAAATGCATATATTTTGAGATAATTTGGAAATAATGACAAATTAAATATTTTCTAAAAAGGAGAGGCCTGAATTTTACAGCAATTTGTAACTTTCCCATATTTAGGAACCCGATTCCTTATTGCCCTTTATTTTACAGTCTAGTCAATAGCCTATAAATATGGTGTAATATTTTAGGTAAAAGTAATTATTTTAGATAAAGTCACTGATTCAAGAGTGAAATAAATCGAAACATAAAAACATTTAAGTTAAAGGAATCACGCCTAAGGAACTCAACCATAAGGTCGCTAATTTCTGTGAATCCGTTTAAAGTGCAGTTTTTAGAATTGCTCAGACGATTTAAATAAAATATACCGTCGATGATTTTTAAGAAAAGCAAATAAACTACATTGTCGCCAAGTTTTATATATTAGCAACTTGTTTGGATTAAAATTAAAATTTAAATTAAAATAATGAAATATTCCCCATATGATTTTGTAAAATGGTAATAAGACGACAAAAAAAGCAGGTACATAATTCAATATTTTTTTGTTTTTTATTTAATAGTTTATTTTTTGACATAAAACAGATTTCTGAATAAAAATATCGACTCTTTTTTCTGAATCTATTTCTTCTGTAAACTCTCTGATAATGTGCATAACTGCATTATTATTTCGGCAACGCTTGGACATGGTATTTCTAAAATAGGTTTTTAATCCCGTTAATCCAGACAAACGACTTTTGCTATTGACCTTAAGGGGAACACTTCTGTAAAGAAAATTTTCATTTTGGAATTTGCGGATACAAGTTTATTTCTTTGGTAGCTCCACAGGGGAAAAATCGGACTTTCAAATACAGAACCTGCATTTTTTTTTAATGAATTTGGTCAAATTCAATCGTCAAATCCCAGGTCTTCCAAAAACATCCGTGTTTTTAGAAACCATAGCCAGATGACATACTTTAAATTAAAAAAAATATATGTAAAAATTTCAGATAATTTACGAATAATTTAAAATTTGCGTTTGGGATTTAACAATAAATTTTGATTAAGTTCACAAATTAAATAATAATAAAGAATTTGCTTTTAGAGGTCCGATTTTTTGCTGGAAGCTACAAAAAAATCACCTTTTTACGCATATTCCTAAATGAAAAATTTTCTTCATCTAAGTTTTTTCCTTGTGGCCAATAGCTTCTGGTATTTGTATATTTGATGTGTGTCTCATGTTTTCAGATAAAAAAATTTGAAAATTCTAGAGTGTTGTGATCCAACCAAGATCAAATATAATATTCTATTATAAATGTGATAATACATTATAAGACGGAATTTCCTTTTATAATAATTAATGTTTTTTATAGTTTTTACGTATCACGATAACACATTTTTATTAGTTACTTTCATTATTCAGAATTATCATTATTGTCCAAGAACCCCAAATATTCTATAATCATTTTTTACATTTCCCAAGACTTTTAACACCCTAATAAAAGGGTAGATATTTCTAAAAACACGTAAAAGTAATTTAAACTTATCCTTTGCATAATAAATGTTTCCTTTAAACTAACAATCTATTACCCTACTATTAAAAACTTTTAGAACTATAAAACCCTAAATAGGTTATTGTATACTTCGATTGTAAACACCCCAAATTAATATTTTAACACTTGATCTTTTCAAATAGTATTTACATACAAAGGGACAAAGGAAATTTCCAATCTTAAAAATGGCTCCGCCCCTTGTGTTAGTGGTCAACACAACCCCATTGTAGAAAAACAAGTATCTAGCAGTATTTTTCAAGCATCAGTATCTTTAGGTTAGCCATACATTTAAGTTAGTCTCTAGTAAATCTTAGTATATTCAGTGACAGTTAATATTATAAAAAAAAACTAAATAAATAATTTAAATAAACCAAAAAGGAATTTAATTTAAAAATAGTTTGAAAATAATAAAACAAAATTGTAAAACTAAGTGCTACAGCCATTGTAGCAACCAAATTTAATAATAATTTGTGTCATCGGTGACTACTGCATTCGGTGGCACACAACAAGAGCAATCACAGCATTAAGGGTGAGGACTGATTAGGTTGACATTTATGAGTTTTTTGTTAAAAAAAAACAAATGATATATTCATCTTGTAAGGTTTTTCTTTTAGAAACCAAAAGAATAATTAAAAAAATAATCTATACTGAAACAAAAAAAACGACATATAAGCACTTTATAAATGCTTGGTGTTATATTATAATATGTTGATTCTTTAAAGCGTCTAATTTTTAATACGTTATATCAAAAACAATTTAAAATTTATTTTTATCAAAAAAAGAAATACTTTTATTATGTTTTTCTTTTAGCAATATACATTAACAGTAGTAATAAATGCTAGATATTGATTAAACACTTGTTGTGTTTTGACATTTCATTATTTATTGCTATCTTTAATATTTTCTAATTTAAATAGCAAATTTTGTATATAAATTAAATTAGTCCGGCTATTACTAAATATAAATACAAATTCCTTTATAATAAAATAAAATGAAAAAGAAAACACCTTCCAAAGCGAGCCAACAAATATGGTGATCCATCAAGAAAATTATCATTTTGTGTCGTAACTATTTTGTTTTAATTTAAATTATTTTCTTGAGTTTTTTTTTAAACTCTGCAGAAGTAATACCTGAGATTACTGTTTTACAATTTTTTAAAATACAAAGAAAGCTACAAATATAGCTCTATTCGGTATTTTTCGTTTTCTTGTTCACAAAAACTCTGAATTTCCTGAATGCTTCATTGCGGTTTTGCTATCACTGAAACAAAAAAAATGTAATTTAAAAAAATAGTATATATTTCGGTAAATATATTGTTCCGTGACAACCCGCATAAAAACACGGATTCTGGTTTTACACTTTTTTATTGGAAATCAGGTTGACAGACGTTTTTATGGTAAAAATTCAACGTAACGTAATTATGAAACTCTTTAACCTCTAACTGTCTGTCAACTTCTGTTTGCTTTGAAAGTCAGAAATATACTGACCCGTGCGGACTTCTTTTGCGGTTTTTATAGTAATGTGGAAAAGAATGAGAAAGTCCGGAAAAGTCTAGAAATAGCTGAAAGAATTCTTGTGCCGTTGAAAAGGGAAAAACTAAGGTAATTTATTTCAAATAAATTATTAACCTAAATAAAATAACTCTAACCTTCTAAGATTCTATTAACTTAACAGATATTTTTTAAGTCCGTTACAATATTAAGTTTCATGTTCTATCAGATAAACGTTAAAAATAACTATATTCCGCCTCGAATCCCGTAGAAGCCATTTTTTCACGTGTTGTTGAGCACTATCAGATTTTGTCTTAATGATTTTTTCGTGAGTTGACTAGATCAAAATTAAGGTCAGTGATAAAATAACAAAAAAATGCATTATTTATAATCCTTGCGAAATATCAGAGATTTTACCAGGGTCACATTAATTATTTTTTATACTACCTTACTGGAATCAATCGTCTGATGAGACCAGATATAAAAAGATTAGAAAGTTTATGCCGGACCTGGACAAAAGCTTTATACAGTTCTTTTAGAAATCCTGGAAGGGCCCGGTATTTTGTAAAGGCAAATACGGAAAAACATAAAAATTACTATATAAAGGTTTTAGAATACGCCCGATTAGAAGAAAATATGTTTTCAAATATATACTTTTTAAAATAAAGAACACAACTTTGTTTTTTTAAATACAATGCCCTGTTTATTTTTATTGCAATGAATTTAGCGTCCTGCTATTGGACAAAAAAAAATATCCGTGCCACTATGTTTTTCACCAATGAATCGGAGTTGGTAGAGGAGAGGTAGGTGGTAGAGGAGCTTTCCCCGCCTGAGGCGGTACCACCCCACTGCCCTTTAAAGGACTCGTGAAATCCTCAGGATGTTTCGGTTCTCGTGAGTCGTTTTTCCTTCTTCCTTTTCCTTTCCTCTTTTAGTTTTTCCTTTTCCTCTTCTTTTCTTTTTCTTTTTCTTTCTCTTTTTTTTTTTTTCACACTACTAAAATTTTGGAAATTGTGTGGCCACCCAACTTTTAAAGTTATGGGGTAAAATACCCCTCCTTTTTCGGTTTTTTTTCGGGCGAGGGGTACATTTGGGGACCTGAAAAAAAAAAAAAAAAAAAAAAAAAAAAAAAAAAAAAAAAAAAAAAAAAAAAAAAAAAAAAAAAAAAAAAAAAAAAAAAAAAAAAAAAAAAAAAAAAAAAAAAAAAAAAAAAAAAAAAAAAAAAAAAAAAAAAAAAAAAAAAAAAAAAAAAAAAAAAAAAAAAAAAAAAAAAAAAAAAAAAAAAAAAAAAAAAAAAAAAAAAAAAAAAAAAAAAAAAAAAAAAAAAAAAAAAAAAAAAAAAAAAAAAAAAAAAAAAAAAAAAAAAAAAAAAAAAAAAAAAAAAAAAAAAAAAAAAAAAAAAAAAAAAAAAAAAAAAAAAAAAAAAAAAAAAAAAAAAAAAAAAAAAAAAAAAAAAAAAAAAAAAAAAAAAAAAAAAAAAAAAAAAAAAAAAAAAAAAAAAAAAAAAAAAAAAAAAAAAAAAAAAAAAAAAAAAAAAAAAAAAAAAAAAAAAAAAAAAAAAAAAACCCCAAAAAGGGGTTTTTTTTAAATCAAAAAAATTTTTTTCCCCCTTTAATTTTTTTAAGGTTTTAGGGAAATTTAAAATTTTTTTTTTAAAAAACCTTTTGGGAATTTTTTCCAAAACCCCCAAGTTTTTTTTTTCCCCCGGGTTTCAAATTCCCCCCGGGCCTTTTAATTAAAAATTTAATTTAAAAACCCCCCCCCAAAAAATTTAAAAAAATTTTTTTTCCCCCAAAAAAAAAAAAAAAAAATTTTTTTTTTTTTTTTTTTTTTACCCCCCCGGAAACCTTTTATTTTTTTTCCCCTTTTTGTTTCAAAGCCCCCCCTTTTTTTCCTTTTTTTCCCCCTTTTTTTTTCTTTTTTACGGGTAATTGTTTTTTTGAAAATTTTTAAAATTTTTTCCCCCCCCTTTGGTTTCCAATTTGGGTCCCCATTGTATGAGCCCATCTTGTGTAGGTGTCCTCTTACCTTATCGTGCCCTGTTAGCAACCTTACTGTTATGCGAAGTCTTTTCTTTTTTTGTCTTAGTATTTCTTTCTTTGTTCTTTTGGATGGGCCCTTTATGCAGCTTTTTCCATG
The DNA here is from genome assembly GCA_019359885.1 of Listronotus oregonensis. NCBI lineage: Eukaryota > Metazoa > Arthropoda > Insecta > Coleoptera > Curculionidae > Listronotus > Listronotus oregonensis. Next base: position 12,348 of record JAHBCN010004330.1, on the reverse strand, counting down.
CCTTACTCTACTGAGCTTTTCCCAGTATTCCTCATGTTTGTTTCGGATCCATTCCCTGGTTTGCCCTCGTGCTGTTGTTTTGGTCACTCCAAGGGCAGGTTCTGTTGCAAAGTATGTTGTGGATGATCCATATCTCATAGCTCATCCACTTTTTCGATGCTTTCTATTCCCGACTGTCCTGGTACCCACAGGAAAGTTACCCTGTTGCGTTCTCCCAGGACCTCCAGTTTTTTTGACATTCCCTTGGATGTCACCTTGGGGTTTACTAGTGCCCCTAGTGACACCTGGCTGTCTGTTATTATGCAGATCCGCTTGTTTTTGTTAGCCCTGCTGTTATTTTCTTTTGCACAGTGCAGTAAAACATATATTTCTGTTTGAAATACAGTACTGTGTGTTCCTAGTGAAATGAAGAATTGTGAATTTCTCATTTCACTGTACACGCCCGTTCCAGTTCCCTGCCCGGTTTTGGAACCATCCGTGGTTGGTATACTTACTTGTACCAAAAAAATATTGTTATTAGCAAAATTTTTGAACAAAATCACTTTATTGCTTATTTCTTCTTTATTTTTTACTTTGTTAAAAATGTGTATATAGCTTTTTTAATAGAGCTTATAAAAATGCATCCTTTTTGTTTTATATATTTTTTCGAAGTACTTTTAGTTTTTGAAATATTTTTTTTTTTTTTAAATTTAATACCTTAATATCTTAAAAACTAAAAGAGCTACAAAAAAATGTATTAAACAAATATTACGTAGTTTTGTTAGAGCATTAATTTGAATTAAATACCTTTTTTTCTTAAATAAATAGTTTTCAAGTTATATTTAAAAAAACGATTTTTCACGATCTTTGCTAAGTAAAAAAATGCAATTTGAACCCGCTGAGCTGAGGCAGGAGTGCGGCTTTGAATTAACTATAGTATTATCAGCATCATCATCATTCAGCCCTCTGTGTCCATTGTTGACCTCCCAAATCATTTTCCATTCCAAAAGTTTTTGTGGTGTTTGTATCCAGTTGCTGCAGATCCTCTTAATATCGTCCGACCAACGGGTAGGCGGTCTTCCTCTACTTCGCTTGTCGGCTCTAGGTCTCCACTCAAGAAGCCTCTTTTCCCATCGATCATCCCGCATCCTTGCAACGTGGCCGGCCCAGTTTCACTTAAGCTTCGCAATAGCCCCAACGACATCACTGACACCGGTTCTTCTGCGCAAATCCTTGTTTCTTATGTGGTCCATCAAGGTCACACCCAGCATGGATCTCTCCATCTTTCTGTGTGTAACTCTAGGTTTTTTAGCTGTTGCTGTCGTTAGTGTTAGGGTTTCTGAGCCGTATGTCATTACTGGCAGCACGCAAAGATAAAGGTGTTTCTTTTAGCCCTATTTTGTGTAAGTGGCTAGAAAAGCAGCCGTAATTAAGCTTTGAACGGCTTATCACATTCGCAATTCTTCGAGGTATGTTATTACGGTGATGCCAGTGGGTGACTGGAATTGTAGGATGGATTTTATAATAAAAGGTATTTGTTTCCGATCCATACTTTTGCCACTCTTAATTTCACTTGTTTTTAATATTTTGTTTTATTAGTGATAAGAAATCCTGTATGATTAGTGTATTATCATATTCATTTGAGCTTGATGTTTTTGCTAGTTTATCAACGGCTTTGTTCCCGGTTATCTCGGAATGCGACTTTGTCCACAAAAAATAAATATTTTTATTATTTGATTGGTAAATAATATTAAATATTTTAGTGATAAAACAGTGTGGGTAAATACTTTAATCCGTTAAAAAAATTTTTAGGTTTAGTAAGACTGATTGAGAGTCGGTACATATTTTGGTAGTTTTGTGTTATGGCCCATTGCAGGGCATGGCAAATTGCTCCTGCTTCTGCAGTACAAATACTGAGATTACTGTTTAAATCAAAACAGTAGCTATGTTTTAATTATGGACAATAGAATGCTCCGCTAAGCTTATTACTTTGTTTAGAACCGTCTGTGTAAATAACCAGACTGTTCTTGGGGTACTTGCATAAGTCTTCATTAAATTGTAAATTTGTTGATATGTTTTCAGCAGGGTAATTGGGAATATTTACATTTGAACCCAAAAGCATAGCTCCGTAAGTGTTCATATGTTCATATATCATTGTTGAATGGTCATGGTCATAGTATCTAGGATATTGTATTGCTGTAATTCACCATACGCAACAGCGAGTGGTGGAGAGTTCTTTCGTGTCCAATACGGATTTGTCATGTTTTGTATGAAATGTTGGTAAAGCGTCAAAAATCTTTAGAATGTAGAACAGAATAATTTTTTACGTTTTTAAGAAATTGAAGAAAAAATTCTGTTTCGTCAAATTTTTGATGCACCGGATAAACGAAGTTGACCTAAATCATCGTATTTTGACGTCAGAAACGTGATATAAAATTTTGAACACGTATTTTCCGGACATCTTATTTATAAAAAAAAATTCTTAATGTGCAAAAACTGTTTCTTTGAACTATTTACTTAAAAATTATATGTAAGCAGCGACCAGATTGCATTGAAGTGCGTAATCTACTTCATTCAGCATCGATTTATTACAATCTCTTTTTAGTCCAGTTATAACTACCGAACTGACCATCTTAAATTCTTTAATAGTTCCAGTATTCGCCTAATTAAGATGCATATGGTGTATGGTACATGTATCTTGGTCTAAGCACTTGTTAGTGTACCTCAATTACATGATAACTCTGTTTTATTACGCAAGGAAACAGCCTTTCTATTTACTTTTTTCTTATTTTTTTTTTATAACGTTACCTTTCACTTCAAAGACAAAGATCATTATTCTCTCAGGCATGTGTGACATTATTATTATAAATAATTGTAACGAAGGTTCGTATTGTCTACTTAAAGTATTTTTTCGGCGATAGTTTATATACAGGGTTTTTCACTTAAAACTCCGCACGCCAATATTTCGGAAACGAATAGGAATATTTAATTTCTGTAAAAAGTGGTCAATATGTGGAGTCAAATAAATATTCTTTACAATTAGCCATCCCTTCACCTTCCCAATGTCAGCTCGAATTTACTTGTGATAAGATAAATAAATCAACCAAAGTAAAGTGTTAACAAATAAACAAAATTACAATTAACTACATGCCTTATGAAAGAAAGTAAAAATTTTGTTCAAAATTATGTCTATCTGCTCGAACATAACTATCAAAAACTTTTAATAGTTGGGCTTGGGTCAGGAGCGTCCTTTTTGTAATAGCGGCACATGCTACACTTATTTTGTTAATAAGATAAGCCATCTTCGATAGGTTCCTCATAGACAAGGTCCTTAAGGTGACCTCTAAGAAAATAATCTAGAGGCGTGAGGTCCGGAGACCTCGCCACTTTATCGGTCCATTAGTACCAAACCGAAAGTGTATTTTAAAGAAACCTTAAATAGCGAGCTGCATTTAAAGTGCCTTCATAAAAGTGAGGTCCAATAAAGAATCCGTTTAATATGCCGCACCAAATATTGACGCCAAAAACTCGTTGATTACCCCTTTCTGTGATCCAAGAAGGATGGTTTTGAGACCAAAAGCAACAGTTGTGTCAGTTTATGATTCCATTATTATGGATTTGACTTTCATCGTTCCATAGAAATTTTAAGAAAAAATTTTCATCTCGGCTGTACAAATCCGAAAATTTTGCTAAGGAATCTATTCTTTTAGCGGGATCACCTGATTCTAATTTGTAAACTAGTTTAGTTTTGTAAGGGCGAAAAGAGTTTCTATTTAGGATTCTCCACGTGTAACTTACGGGAACATTGGTATTTTCTTTTATTTTTGATAGGGATATCTTTGGGTTATTATCAACCTTCTGAATTACAACAGTAGTATTTTTATTATTTGTTGTCGTCCTTCTTCTATTTCTCTTAGGTTTTACGAACCTGTCATATTCTCTCAAGTTCTTACAAGACTTGAAAAGGTTTTGCATCTGGGACTTTTCTATGCGGATAACGCTGTTCGTAAACCCTTTTCGCTTCTCCACAATTTGATCTGCATTCTCCAAACACCAGTAACATGTCTACTTTTTCTTCGTTGCTAATTTTTTTTAAATTTATATATATATATATATATATATATATAAAATATTTTAAAAATATATATATATATATATATATATATATATATATATATATATATATATATATATAGGTATTTTATCAGATTCTAGAGATTCTAGAGCAAACATACAAGATAACTATTTCACTTTTTTTAGGAGAAAACCACAAATATGGCTCCTCTTTAGATGATCCTGTACAACCTTGTCATGGCGGCATCCCACAGGCGTAAAAGCGTTGCGTTACTGTCATAATTCTATAACATGATCGGTTAGCGTAACTTCATAATAAAAACATACCAATCATTTTTTATAATTTTTACAAATACGCTACGCAAATTACGCCCTTGGGAAGCCGCCATCATGCCACATTGCTGACTATATTTGGTTTTCTTTACTTATCCTGTGCACACAGAGAATATGCCAATTATTCGTCAACCATATGATACAGAATAAAATAACATATTGTGGCATTCTTGGCAAACGAAAGTCAATTAATTTCCCTAAAAAAAAAAACTTGCTCGTCTTTTCACGGACATTTATCAAGACCGGAATATTTACTGTACCGAGCATTATTCCGCTTTTTATAGTGATATACAGTTTACTTTTACTGTTAAAGAACGTTTTAAGTCTGATTTAGCAATCTTGATGACATTAGTTAATGGGGAGCACTGTTTTAATGTCAATTTAAATTATAAGACACATAAGCGCCGACTACTGGACGCACCGGGGATCAAACACCTAAAAAAATATTTGTAAATTGATTTTCAATTTATCAGATAAAAGACCGCTTAGTATTTCTTTACTTACTAGGTTGTGGCTTAAATACATTTTTTTAGTCGATATAATTTTCTTGAACGTAGTACGATCCGGAAGAATGTCAAAATGTCCACGCCTAAGTTTTTTAAGATGTGCGGTTTACTAGGAGTCAAAGCGAATAGGGTGAATTTTGCAACAAATCCCACTTTAATTCACTGACTTTCACAATGCTTTTTTAAGCTCTGTGAGAGGGTGCGATGTGCAAAATCCTGATGATTTTTTTTCTTTTCTAAACCAGATTTATTGGCCGATTCTGAACACTAACTGACTTCGGACCCAATTTAACAGATTATCACATCATTTCTTAGGCCCTTTTGATTTAGGTGGTTTACCCAAGTCTCATCCACTCATATATACAGGGTGTCCCAAAAGTAATGAGACACAGAGCAACAGCAGATTTCCTAGGTCGAAATAATGCAATTACCGTAAACTTGCCTTATCCCAAAGTTGATAATAACTAAGATACAGGGTGTCAAACTATTAATTTTGTTTTTGTTTTGTAGTAATAATTTCCTAACTAAATTACTTAGCTGTACAAAATTGGGGATTTGGAGGACCTTTGAGGCGAGAAATTTAAATTCGTGCATACTTTTAATGTTGTTGGTAGAGGGCGCCAGCTACGGCCTACCCCACTTGTTTTAGAAGGCATAACAATTTTTAGGCTTTGAATATTATTCTGCTGAAAACGGGTTTTGGCCAATTGTTTTCAAACTTCCCAATGTAATGGTTTCAACACGCTAATCAAAAGTCTTTAAGGGCAAAAAACCCAAAAATCCCCCTAACCCTCCCAAAAATCAGCCGTAGAGGTCACTAATAATTTGGAGATTTTGATGGTGATTTTGGGGGGGTTACAGGCGATTTTGGGTTTTGTACCCTTAAAGACTTTTGATCAGCGTGTTGTAAAGTATTACTTTGCAAAGTTTAAAAACAATTGGCCGAAACCCATTTTCTATAGGAAAATTGCGGGGTCCTTTAAAGTGCGTTTATCTCGAAAACAGTTGCTTCTAGAGAACTAAATGAAGTATACATTTTAAACGCAGAGGGAATTATAGTAACTTCTTTTTTAAAAAAAGTTATGCCATCTAAAACAAGTGGGGTGGGCCGTAGCTGGCGCCCTCTACCAGTAACATTAACAGTATGGACGAATTTGAATTTCTCACGTCAAAGAACCCCCAAATCCCAAATTTTAGTTATTATCAACTTTGGGATAAGGTAAGTTTACGTTAATTGCATTATTTCAACCTAAGGAATCTGCTGTTGCTTTGTGTCCCATTACTTAAGCACATGACAAATTTCCTAACGTACGGATACCTTTATACCATTATTTAATTAAAAAAAAATAATCATACATAATTTTCTATCAGCTGCAATCAGTGCATCATTAAGTATGTTCTTAAATTTTATTGATATGTTCTTGTACATCCTTAGTCTTCCTCTTATTCACATTGAGCATATACCTTCTAGAGGCAGCCCAGCCGTTTGGTAGTGCGAAGAAGCGTGCAAGGGAAAAGAAAAATCGGACTACTACCTTTCTCTCTCGCTTCAACATGTTGATTGGTTGGTTGGAGGGGTATGTATCCCGCAATCGCCACGCAGAATGAGGTACATAACCCTCCGACCGACCAATCAACACGTTGAACGAGGGAGAAAAGGTAGAACATTCCTTTATAAACTCTGTAATGCAGTTTCTGTTTGATCTCCGACTAGTGAAGTCACGAGATATAAAGCTACATAGCTTTCTCCGCGAAGGGTAGTTGGGGGTGCCGTATCAACTGATTTCAACCCTCGGGGATCAAGGAGACTCTCGACCAATTAATGGGATCCTTCTTCTGAGGCTAAGCGCTGTGAGCGGCTAAGGCCTAGATTTCTGTCGTTTTTACGTTTTGTGTTTTGCAGAAGGTTGTCTTTTTAATGGCGAAATATCGATTTCGCGCGAAGCGTGAGACGTCGCATCCTGGTTGTACGCAATACCAGTAGCAGTCTTTGATTTGATCACCATTAATTGTGCCTTTCTTCGATATAAAAACATTTAAAAAGTTGGCTTTTATGAAAAATTTGAAATTTCTGGGGGCTTTGAGCCCAACATCAAGATTTTTCAGCGGCGAAGCCGAATTTTGGAACGTAGTAATTGTAATGCGGGCAATAAATCTAGCTGTATTTTAAATAATTGAATAAGAAATTCTTCTTTTTACAGTGTGCATTATAAGATAGCTTATAAGGCGATATTAGAGATAATTGTTTATTATTCAATTTACGCATAAGGAAATTGTAACTTGAGAAGAGCATTTTAGTATAATTATATCGCTAGCAAATAATCAAGATCTGTTGTAATTGTTAGCAAATGATTATGTTCATGTGGACGTGCCTAAGGTGTAAATCCATTATTTGATGGTATATACCGGGACATTCAACAGCTGATCCCTTTCTTACCTACAAAGATTTACTCGTAAATTTGGAGCGTTTCTATAATGGATAGTGGCCCTTTTTCACGACTAAATAATTTAATTTTAAAACTTCCTGTTTAACCGGAACTAACTATTTTTTTATATGCACCCTTTACGTATTTCTGGTCTATCAAATTCGTCTTAAAATTATTTTTTTAACCATGTATCACAATGTGACATTAGCTTTTAAAATGGCATCAAAAAATAATTTATTCAACTGAGCTTTAGTAGACAGTTTGGATTATACTAAAGCGTGATGTGCTGATGATATCTTACAGTGTGGTTTATATTGTCTTGGCCTGGTTGTTGTCAAAGGAGGGCGACTAGATTTTTTATATTCCAAAAAAAATGTCTCAAGCATCGCGCGGTAATTTGAAAAATAGAATAGAAACAACATATTTGTGTTTTTCCATTCTATAAAACAATTATTTTTCTACTGTTTTAATAGGCTCAATTATTAACATTGATTTGAAAACTTTAATGAAAGATATTTTTTATTCGGTTATCATCCGATAAATGTTGGTATAATTGCTATAGCTAACCAATGATGATGATCGTATATGGCAAAAACGAGAGAAAAAGTCACCGTCAACTAACATCAACCAGGCCAAAACATTGTAAAACATATTTTAATATCATCTGTTCTTGCGAGATTACATTACACTACACATAAATACGGTCCAAGCTGCATATCATCGCCTACTGGAGCCTTTTGAATAAATGCTTTTTTGACGTCATTTTAAAAGCAAATGGCACATTATAACACTTAAAAAGAGAATTTTTAGGCGAACTCATTGATTCTCCCAATTTTAAAATAATATCTCTGTAAATAAGAAAGTAATCATTACACGTCCGCTGGTCACCCGGTATAAAGAAGTAAATGGCTTCATTTGAGCAAAGTTTACGAAATTTAACAAATGTAAATCAGGTCACTTGGTCACTTTTCGGCACTAAAAACAGCAAGAGGTGAGGCGTATATTGCCTGATATTGCCTTGTTAAAAAATGGGTTTTTCAATCGTCTCAAGATATGGAACCTACTAAATGCACCGAATGTCTGATATTTAAAAGACTAGGGGTGTTCTGCCATCATAAAGGATAGCACTCTATACCATTTTTCCCATAGTGTAACGAACATGTCCCTCCGTACCAAAAATTACGTCTCGCTCGTCCATCCCATACCCAAACAAAAGCGAGATTCCTGATCTCGAATAATTCTATCTCTGCACCAGAGCAGATGGTTGCGGCAATGCTCAGAAGGCAATGGCATCAACACCCAATGAAGACGGTAAGCAAGAATCCCAAAACCTATTTGAGGATTCACTGCACGCATCTCGCCTAACCTTTGCCGTGTTCCCCTACGACGTCCGGTACCCCTAGTTATTGTCCTTTGCCTCTTTGGATCCATGCCTTATTAAATCTGAGATGGCGCGAGAAGATCGATTTGTTTTTCTCCCAATTCACTAAGCTGATGAATATGAGCAAGTCTTCGCACTCCAGACATATTATCATTAATGAAATAAAGCACTTTGAAACAATATCTCCTCTTTCTATATCTCTCTTTATATAGTAATTTGTTGAATTGTAACTTGTAAGAAAAACAACTTGGTTTTATACTTTGAAATATATTTTTTTTTAATATAATCTCTTTGAACTTCAAAACGTTTGTTCCAGTGACCTTTTAATTTATGAATTTAATCTCTAAAGTGGGAATCCAAAAGAATATCAAAGGTACGCTTTTATGGCTGCTATTATCCATTCATTTCATAAAAACCGTTTCTCAGACATGCATTTATTAAAAAGTGAGAACAGGCAGAAATTAGAGGAGCTTGATGGGGTAAATAGAGTTAATGTAACAACTATTGGTACTTTAATTTAAAGGATGGTTTTTTCTGCTGTGTAAGAGAGTTGTGACAAAAACTTATGGTTTTTAAACCTGATTTTTTCCGTATGCCTTTTTCTAAGCCTTTCTTGGTTAATCGACGATTTTCCAAAACCATATTAGTCCGGTCAAATTAGACCAAAAAAAGTGAAGGTACATAAAATTACATCAAGCTGAAAGTGAGTTAAATTGTTCAAAATATATTTAAAAATAACATTTTCAAATTCCCAATCGTTCCGGTACGTGGAAAAAAGTTGACTTGAGGTCAAAGGTAAAAAAAGGGTTTTTCGCAATTTTCTTTGAAACGGTAAGTTTTATCGTAAAATTACCCTAGAGAAAAATTGTAGACCATAAAATTATCCATAAAAAAGGTATTCATATTTTTTTTCTAAAAGCCACCGTTCCTGAGATATAACGATTCAAAAAGTTGTAAGCGTCATTGTATGCACACGTTTCCACGCCACCTCTGAGGTAGAGTACTTAGCGCGTTTTTTGTAACGTAATTTCCCCAGTAGGCCTATTTCACAAGTCTGTTGTAATTCTGTTTAATTGGAAACTATCGCATAATAACAGATATTCGCAAGGGTTGGATTTTATAAAAGCGATGGAAATTAAAAAACAGTAGGGGAATGTATTCGTACGATTCATATTCTTCAATTACTTCTTATTGTTGTTCTTTTTCTTGATCTTCTTCTTTTTTTTCTTAATCTCTCTCTTCATCTTCATCCTGGGTGTAAGTAAATTTCGTCAACAGCGATGTATCGCATGTCTGTTCGTCCCTATTAAACGAATTCTCTGCTGTTGGTGATTCAACATTATAACACGACCGGCCTTGACAATTCGTGCATGCCAGAGAACAAAACAGTCCAACTTTTTTGCACCCACATTTACCACTGCATCCCTTTTTACAGTGGCAAAAAATTGTATTTAGCAGTTTTTCCTTCGCAGGTGGGAGTAAAGTCTGAATTGGTTTTAATGTTTTATCGAACAACTTCCAACCCCAATCTTTAGGGTCTAGCAGATAATCAAGCCACACTTGAACTTGGTAATATACCAGAAAAAAATGTTGATGAGCAGCAACTGCTCACAACATACATTTCATATTCTTCAATTACTTTTTATTGTTGTTCTTCCTCTTGATCTTATTCTTTTTTTTTCTTGATCTCCTTCTTCTTCTTCATCCTGGGTGTAAGTGAATTTCGTCAACAGCGATGTATCGCATGTCTGTTCGTGACTATTAAACGAATTCTCTGCTGTTGGTGATTCAACATTAGAACACGACCGGCCTTGACAATTCGTGCATGCCAGAGAACAAAACAGTCCAACTTTTTTGCAACCACATTAGCACTACATCCCTTTTTACAGTGGCAAAAGCAGTTTTTCCTGCGCAGGTGGGAGTAAACTCTGAATTGGTTGTAATGTTTTATTGACCAACTTCCAACCCCAATCTTTAGGGTCTAGCTGATAACCAAGCCACACTTGAACTTGGTAATATACCTGAAAAGGATGTTGATGAGCAGCAACTGAGGTTGGAGAAAGACAAGCTAATTGCACTTGTTATTTATTTCGAAGGTTTTTTACAAAACATGCATATCGATACTTATCTAAGCAAGTAGATTTTTTAGAAGCTCCGTACATACAAAGAAGAAAGCGAATTCCGTTGGTAATAACCTTTTATGGAGTTGAATTACTTTTTTTTTAACTTTAGCACATTGAACTAAATCTTGTTTTTCAAACATTTTAAGGACTGTTGTTTTACCCCTCCTGACTTTTTAATGAATGTTACAGCTACAAAGATGTATAAACGGTGGCTTTTTGGAAAAAAAATTATTGATATCTTTTTTATAGATACTATTTTGATTTACAATTTTTCTTTAAGGTAATTTTACGGTAAAGCTTACCGTCTTGAAGAAAATCGCAAAAAAAAACATTTTTTTTACCTTTGACCTCAAGTCATTTTTTTTCCACGTATCGGAATGATGGGGAATTTTGAAATGGTATTTTTAATTATATTTCAATTACAATTTTACTTACTTTTAGCTTAATGTAAATTTATGTACCTTTGAATGTCTAGATTGACCGGAGTATATTCTGTATTTTTGCTACAATTTCGGGTTTTGGTGCACTTTTTAGAAATGTTTCACGTGGATGATCTTCTAGATTTGTTCGACTACGTATTTGAGCCCATCTTTTTACTGTTATAATTATAAGTAAAGAGTAATAAAAGACATTTACTAATCGTTCAAGAATGTGTTTTGATGCCACGCCTTCCAAAAATAAAAATTTTATTGCCGCACGATATTTATTTTATAATTTTCCCTCGTAAAAAATAAAATTAACCGACGAACTAAATTGCACCTTCTCTTATTAAACCATGAAATGTATTGAACTATTAGTTATTTTATGTCTCAAATGTTTTAATGTGTCCGTATTGTTACACCGCAACTTTAATTCCCAATTAGAAATATTTTCTCACTTATAACCTACGATAAAATTTAACAGGTTGAACTAAAATACAGGGTGTCCCAGAATATGTGGGCAATCTCTCGGAATCTAATAGAAAACCTAAAAATATTATGACAAGTTCCCATAAACTTTTTTCCTACGACCCTCCCCTACGGAGATACCGGCCCCTGGAAATCGTTTTTTTTTTTAATGACTTTCAAAATACTAGGCGTAATTTACTATTTTTTTAATATGATGGTTACTATTTTAGATAAGTCTTTCTAAAATGAACCCATTAAATCATATTTGGCTTATTTAGTTTGCCGGGGACGGACTAGCTCTGACACAATAATAGCATTTTTTTAACACCCTGTATGATAAAGGCTCAACTTTTTGGATAGCTTTAACATTAATCTAAAAAAGGTATTTTTGATTGACATCGATAAAATTAACTGTTTACAAGAAATAAAATATCATGGTTGGTAATTTTTTTACATTACACAGGGTATTTTCTAATTGTACGTCAATATTTAAGGAGGCAATTTTTGGGTTCATTTTAAAAAGAAAACTTCATATGAACGTATGTTCTAAATGTCTTAACTTTTGAGATACAGAGTGGTAAAATTATAAAAAATAATTCATTTATTATTAATATCTGTAATACCACTTAAGAGATATTA
>JAHBCN010004329.1:23360-88589 GCA_019359885.1 Listronotus oregonensis | reverse complement strand
AGTTTATTTTTATCTTGAACGCGATAAAGTTGGCCTGCATGAATTGTAATCAATAGTGCTGTGTTATATTAATTATAAGTGGGAGGCGCTCAACTAGTAAACGTCAAAAATTTATTAAATCTGAAGACGGTATGTGGGGCTAAAACAGTGTTTTTCGTCGGGTGAATTTAGTTCTTGCTTTAACTTATTTCTTATACAAGTATTTCTTAACAAAAACAGCCCCATTGTACATATTATTTACATCGGTGTTAAGAGAAAAAAAATTGCAATATTTTTTGTGCAAAATAAAATACACACACAGAGAGAAAAATGATCCCGAAAGGAAGAAAAAAGGATTGAACCCAAAAATTTTAAAAAATTTTGGTTTGGGAAAAAGCCGAAAAACTTATGAAGATGTTGGTTTATCCGCGGATGAGCAAAAATGTCCGAGGTAGGTTTTGCAAATTATTTATTATTAAAAAAAATTGTGGTTTTAAAATGCCAAAACAAACTGTTTAAATTTTTTAAATGTAAATAAAACCGGACAAAATAATTTTTAGTTTTTATCAATTATTGTAGACCAGTGATTTTAAAATTTTTTTTTTTTGGGAAAGTCTGTCTCAAAGTATATTTTGTTAGCTCTTGCCTTCATTTATGGTTTTCCCCGCCGACAGCAAAAAAACTGCGGATCGGGAAATTTTTAAAAGGGGAACAGAACATTGGGGAGGGACTTTAATAGTAAAAAAGATTTATAATTTATTGTTTATTTAGGAAAATATAATCTTAATATTACATTAAGAAATTAAATATATAAAGTTTTCATAAATTTATAACTGCATTATCTATACATAATTACTTTTTTAATCTAAATATCAAAATCTAATTCTGTTTCAAATCGAGTAATATTGAGTTTTAATTACAAAGGGTTTATGTTGTTTTGGGGGGAAATGTAAGGGGTTCCCCAATTTTTTTAATGTGCGTATGGAATTTATCCAGTTTTCAACTGGTATGTTAGTAATTACATTTTTTTTCAAATTTTAACACTTGGGGCTTAAAGTGGTTGTAACATTTTTTGCTCCGATCTTTGATTTTACCCCCAAATTCTCTATGGGGTTAAACTTCCTTGGGTTAAACATAAAAGTGATACGGGGGAAATTTTAAAACCCCGTATGCCCCAGCCTGTTCAGCCAAATTATTACATACATATTGTTTTTTAAAATTTCAAAAATTTTTTAAAATTTTTGGAAATTTTCCAAAAAATTGCGTTTTTTTTAAAAAAAGAATTTAAAATAAATATCATTTTCTAACAAATATTCCTGGATTTTGGTTTTTGAACTTTGATGAAGCTAGTGCTTTGTGTAGCAGACGGATGTGGTAGCTTGCGTTATCCATGACAATAACACTGTTGTTTGGAATTTTTTTTAAAAAGAGAATTTTGATTTTGAAACCACTTTTCAAAAAGTTCTGCACTTGTATCCTCATGATAATTCAAGCTAGAATCCTTAATATTCTTTGCAGACAACAGCAAGCAGTTTGGGACAAATCTGTCTTCTGAACCAGCGTGTATTATGGTAATGCGTTTTCCTTTATTTGAAGGTGCTTTCGTCCGACAGTTTTGACTGGAATCAACCCATCCTTTGGATACTATGTCGTGTGTATCGAACCATGATTCATCAAGGTAAATTATTTTCTTAAAAGGTAATTAAAGGTAATTAAATCTCCAAGTGCGTAATCTGTGCGATTCCATTACTACTTGTTTTTTGTCTATTTTGAGATTTAAATCCCATTTTACAAAAACTCTATGGAGGGTGACGGCTAATATTTATTTTGGTTTCGTCTTTGTCTTTTCTTTTTCAGTTTACCAAAAAGGTAAGAATAACTCCGCTTTCATAAAGACAATATATTTTCCTTCTTATTGGGTCCTGAGGACTATTGTCTAAACGGTGGTTAAAAATCACTACGTTTTTTTGTTCAATTCTTCACAAATAATAATACCCCTTATCGATGATATTGGAGTTTTTGAAAGTAGACAGCTTCCTTTTAAAGCTTCTTTTTTAATTAGCCCTTACGATTAAAGTTTCTTTTCATTTTTTTTACAACCTTTTTTGCATCAAACAAATTATTTCAACCACATAGTTATATTCTCGTAAAAAATTTTTTTAAAGGCACAGTAAAAACGGATTCAACACTGCCACAAAAATTACCCAAAATATTTATATGCCTAATGGTTAATACTCAAGAAATACCTGGCCCACCCCTGCCCTTATGAACAAATGGGTTTACCTAATAACAATAGGTAATAAAATCGTTAAAGGTTTATTGGGGTATGGTCCGTCAAAAGCCATAACGATATACTTTGAGACAGACTATAATATTTCGGGTGTTGACATCAGAATAAAGATATCTATCACTAAAAACAATTATCGATTGCTTAAAAAACGTCGTATGGCAAAAAATATTAATTTTTGAGGGGACACAAAAACTAATTTGCTGCACTATTTTGCCCAGAAATTTTTAAATACTTTAGATTTGACCTAACACCTACGAAATGTTTAGAAGTGAAAAAATTCACGGTGAATACTTAAAAAATGCAGCCAATCTTCTTGGATATACAGGGACTTCACACTACCCTATTACTACGTCTAAAATATAGGGTGTTTCATTTGAAAAAAATGCGAAAAACAGTTTGCGAACTTTGGCAACACTGCGTAGTCTTTTACAGAATTTTAAATTGGAATATTGACTTATCAAATGCACTATCGTATATAAAAAAATATGCATAAAAAATTTAAAAAAGTCATTCGGTGTCGTAATTATCTCGGTTACATAATTGCTTCCATTTTGAAGATAATCGTCAATAAGTTCGAAACGGTGCATCACAGACCTATGGTCTTGTATATCATCGAATTCTCAAATGACTATCTAAAAATGTTATAAAATGGACGATATTAAAAAAAAAGAACTTTGTGTCGCCACCCTTTATATAAAAACGCAAATAATCCAAACATACTATGTATACTAGATGAAAACCGTCTCCGCCAGGGAGAGACGATATTAAGTAGCCCTTCCTGGGCGCCTTCCTTTCGGCTAACCCGGGAAAAAAAAAAACTTTTTGCTGCTATTTTTTTTGTCCGTGGGCGAAATTCAAAAACGGGCTTTCGTTAGGTTCTAGCCACTGCTAAAGACTCCCACTGTGCCAAATTTCATGATTTTAGCTCAAGCCATAACTTCAAAAATCACGTGGACAGACAAATAAATATACAGGGTCCTGCAACAGTACGTCCGGGGGTTCTCTACGGGCCCAAACTAAAAAAGTTGGGTTCGTTCAAAAGCAGGTATCAGTTAGGAATAAGGATTTACAAAAATATTTTTGGTATGTACAGGGTGGCCATTGGCTAACAAAATTCACTTTTTTAAATGTAACATCTGTATATTTTTGCATCTATGGAACCTCCTTAAGATCTTTATTTTTTTCCTGAAATATTTCCAAATGATTAGTTTTGGAACAATAAATTATTTTAAAAAAAAATAGTTGAATTTTCAGACTCCACTTAAACACATACCAGCACCATAAATACAAATTTTTTTTCATATTGGATATGAATTTTTTGTTGGGAAACTTTTCGGATGCTTTAACCCGGTTTTGGTTTAACTTTTACAAAAGTGTTAAATTTAACTTTTTAATTTAAGAAAATCAATGCTATTTTTCTCAATTTTTAATGGCACACCCTGTATATTTATTATGCGTCAAATGTGATTATTATACCAACATTTTTTTTATACAAACCCTAGTTATCTTTTTTAAAGTTCTGAAATTTATAATAATTACTAATTTATTCGTCTGAAAACCGTTTTATTTGGAAAATACTGATAAAAACACCGAAATTATTATTAAACTAAATAAGTGTTCAAAATGCCTTCCGTTTTGTCAAACATAAATTGACACGCCTAAGATTGTTCACTTCCTTAATATTTGTGGTGTTATGTTGCAAGCATTCCTTATTTTTTCCCCTTTAAAAATTTCAATTGCAGTGGTGGGCGGATCTTTATAAAAAATTTTCCCTTTTTATGTATCCCCAAAAAAAAAAAAAATCGATTTTTTGTTAAATCAGGAATCTAGCTGCCCAATGGGTAGGTCCATTTCTACCAAATCCATTGCTGTCCAAAGTTGCATTGAGATGGTCCCTTACATCCGTAAAAAAGTGCTGGTCCCCCGTCTTGTTGAAACCATGCTCCTAACATGTGGGTTAATTTCTCCCCCAAGTAATCTGGGTAACTCGTTTTGTAAACTGTAAATACATTTGTCCATTAAGATGACCATTAAAAAATAGGGACCTATAATAGAAACCCCCCTACAATTCAGCCCACACATTGATTACTGTGCTGGGAGTCTGTCTGACCCCATAAAATGAGGATTTTCAGTAGAATAATAGTGGAAGTTGTGTCTTTTTTACATTAAATTTTTATGAAAAGTTGCTTCGTCTGTAAAAAAAAACGTATTTAAAAAAAAAAGGATCCTCCTGTATTTATTTCTTGCCCAGGTACAAAAATTGCACACGATTTTGAAAATCCTCATAAAAAAGTTTGGGGTGTAGCTGGATATGATAGCCGGGGAAACGATTTTCAAATTTCTGGACCGATCTTTCACTCATATCTCCCGCTTTTCCGATATTTACCTGACTTATATGCGGATCCTCAATTCCCGTAACAATACGGCCAACTCATTTTCTTTCCATTGGTGAGGGCTTTATTCTTTGCTTGATTTTGACATTTCCCGTCTCAACAAATCTTGCCAATAATCTTCAAATTTTTTTCATCGGGCGTCTTCTGTCAGGATATCGGGCACCCCTCGGGTACCTTTAAAAAAGCGGTTCTTTCACTTTCTAAGTACAAAATCATGTCAACAAGCTCATCTTTGCTAAAATTCATTATTATTCTTATTATTGTTTTGACACAAAAGCAATTTAAAAATAAAAATAAAAAATGTCACGTACTTTTTTTAAAAGGGGATCCGGCAAGAAATGATATTGTTTCCATGGATATAGAAACCTGCAGCATGTTTTACAAGGCGTGAATCAGTGAATATGTTTTGTTTTGCCTCATTTAAGAAATTGTTAATTTTAAAATTAGTATTACCTTTAAAATTCATAGTTCAGAACCAGCAGAAGGCATTTTGAACATTTACCTTAGTTATATAATACTTTCGGTTTTTTTATCAGTATTTCCAAAAAAACGTTTTCGACGAATAAATTAGAAATTAATTAAATATTTCAGAACGGTTAAAGTTCCCCTGGTTTGTATAACAAAAAATGTTGGTATATAATTTACAGTTGACATAATAAATTATTTTCCATTTAAAAAAATAGAAAAATAACCCTTGATTTTCTTAAATAAAAAAATAAATTTTTACACTCTATAGATTAAACCAAAAACCAGGTTGAACATCAACAGTCTTCTACAATAAGAATCATATCGAATATTGACATAAATTTGATTTATGCTGATATGTGTTTAAGTGGGGTCATGAAAAATTTAATTATTTTTAATAATTTAAATTTCAAATAACCATTTAAAAGCTGAAATATTTTAGGAATAAATAAAGATGTAAAGGAGGTTCCCCGATGCCAAAAAAATACAGTATGTTACATTAAAAAAGTGAATTTTTTTTTGCACAATTTTTTTTGGGGCCCCCCGGGATACCACATTATTTTCCTAAAAAAGCGCTTTTATTCTTTAAAATACCTGCACTGACGGAACTCCCCAACTTTTTTAGTTTAGGCTGTAGAAAGCCCGACGTATGTTGGGACCCTGTACAAAATACAAAGGGGAGTCAGAGAGACCCCCGTTTATTGGGAAAAAATTCAAATTTTGGGAAAAAAATTTTTACAAATATTTTGGTTTTTGTGCTCTATATTTTGTAAACAAGTTATGTATAAGGGGGCACAAAAAGTCGTACAAGAATAAAGTTAATTTTTTGACTCATATTTGGACATTTTTTTTTCTGCATAAAAAAGCCAGATTTTTATTGAGCATATCATATCCCTATATTCAACTGTTTAGAGAATTGCATTTAAATACAAATTTGAAGGAAAAAAATCCCTCTTTTTAATGTTGTTTAACGTTTCTATGGTTTCAGCGGTTTTTTGAGGGGGTTGCATAATAACCATACACATATATGTATAGAGACAAAATGTCAAAAGACAATTTTATTAATCTGAAAAAAAAAGTTTTAATCGTTTTTTTCTTGTTTAAGTTTACCTATTTCTACTCATCATGTGATATCTAATTATAAATTATTACTAAACTTTTTTGTCACTCTACTAAAACCATAGAAACGTAAAACAACAAAAAGAGACAAGCAGATTTTTCATTCTTTAAAATTTTAATATAAATGAGAATATCTCGTTCACTGGAATAGGGATATGATATGTCAGATAAAAAAAATCCAGAATTTTATGTTTTTAAACAAAAAAATTTCAAAAAATATGGGGAGTCATTTTAAAAATAAGGGTTGTCCTTTGAGGGCTTTGGTACATCCTGTATACATAACGTGTTTCAAAAAAATAGAGCAACCAAAATAAATATTTTTATACATCAGAAAATTTAGAATAAAAGGTTTATACCCGACTTTTTATTTTATATATATATATATATATATATATATATATATATATATATATATATATATATATATATATATATATATATATATATATATATATATATATATATATATATATATAATATATAGATGTTAAAGATTTTTTCCCACAAACACTTTTCTAAAAAAAGCCTAAAACTTATGGTTTCTGAAAATGGACAGGCCTTAATAAAGGGTTCTGTATACAGTCCCAAAATATATAGGTACCCAAAAAAGAAGTTCAGCCAAATGATGGCTGGGTACTAATATTTTGTGATACAATGTGTCCAAAGTAGAATGAAGCATGGGAATCTCGAAACGGAAGAATAGGTGGGTAGTTTAAATTTGGCAAAGTTGCGTATTGGGGGCTCAATATTATAGCGTTAAAAAAAATTTAAAATTTTTTTTCCCAGTTTAAAAATAAGAAAAACCAACATTTCCAGTTTTTTTTTTTTTTTTTACGAGTTTATTTCAAAAGTTAGAATTTTTTAAAAAAACTAAAAATACATTTTCATTGGACCTTTTTGCGTCCATCCATTGGTGAAGTCAAAAATTCCTTACGACGTTTCGTTTTCGCTAAACCATCATCAACTTTATTTTTTTAAATACGGCCCTTCCTTGATAGTTTATTTTATTTTTTTGGATCAGTTTTAATCTCAATTACAATGATGTATAACACTTGATATTTTTCTGTTAAATAAACATATTTTTCATAAGAGACAATGAGTTAGACAAGGAACGTACATGATTTCTTATAAGGGCGTTTCATATTTGTTAAGTAAATATTAGGTGTTGCACATTTTTGTAATTGGGATAAAATAGAGTTCAAAAAAATGAAATAAAAAAATCCAGGGCCGTATTTAAAAAAATAAAGTTGATGATGGTTTAACAAAAAAAAGAAACGTCGTAATTTATACCAGATGGAACAAAGGTCAATAAATTTTTTTTAGATTTTTTCTAACTTTTGAAATAAACTCGGTAATAAAAAAAGTAAAAGTAAATTTTAAGTTCTTTTTTATTTCAGACCTATGGCCCACCAAGAATTCTCCAATTATCTAGAAAAAATAAAGTCATCAGTTACAGATGAAGAATATAAAAAGTTAATCGTATGGGCCTACCAGGGATGTGATTTGCGGTACCAAAGAAAATGTGATAGAAATGGAATGTAGATAGATCACTTAATAATTAAATAGGGTTAGAATTTAAACAAAATTTGCAATATTAAAAAAAAATCGAGAATAAAATGCACAGGTACCAAAATTAATGCAAAAAAATGTTTATACAAATTTTCAAAAAAAGTGATTTAATTTTCTAATTTTCTTATAATATTTTAGCTACTTTACAAGATCTAAACTTTTAAAGCGTATTTCATTAGTAGAACCAGTGGCGGCTCCTCCATTGGGTCATTTGGTCAATGACCTCCCAATATTTTCGACTAATATTTCCGAACAAAAACATAATCATGATATAAATAAAAAAATAAATAAATATTTTTTCAATCTTTTAAATTTTCCTTTATTATTCTAAGCATATAAACTCGTTGACCGATTACTGGATTTCACATGCTTCGCGCAGCGATCTCCAGATCGGTGGTTCGTTCGTTAGCAAAAAGTCGGGCTGCCAGCCTTCATTGACCGTATTGTGTTAACTGGAGCCGAGTCGAGTATTCCCGATCTAATTTACACTTGGGCGATTTCGGCTGCTTTCCGAAGCAGTATAATCGCATGGTCTGGGTCAACAGCCGCGAAGAGGAAAATTATGCATTTTTCGAGGTGTTTGTTTGTTATTCATTTATTTTTGAATTTTCTTTCTTGTTATTCTTTGGAGTAAACGCCTGGGTGAAATAAAATGCCTAAAACTGAATCCTTTAGTCATGTTTTTATTTTAACTAAAAATCAGTTAAGCCATATGTATTTGAAATTTTAAGTAATGAACTCCCCGAAAGATTGACCACGAGCCGCCACTGAGTTGAACTAGGATAAAAAGAAACTTCCCTGTGAATAGAAATTCTATCATAACTAAACTAATACATTCCCATAAAAACATTATGAATTTATCTGTAATCTCTTTAGCAAAACAATAAGTCGGAACTGCCGATACTTTATTTTGGTTTTCTTTCCATTTTCCGATCATAATTCCATGGAAAACTATAGAAAAAACATGATTCCATAATTTTTTTCGTCAATCTGTAGGTATTTGGAATTGCTGTTTCAAAAACACAATAGTTTGTCATAACTTCCAATCAAACATTTTTTTTGGGTCTATCAGCAGAGCTATCAGTCTTTTTCCACAGGATCAGTACACACTAACTTTGCACTTGTAATTTTTAAAAACTCCCAAGATCTGTAAAACAAAGCAGCATTCTTAAACAACATTTTAGTATACATTCATTAGGGTGATATTTCGGTTCCATCGTAAAATTTTGTTAGAAATACCCCAAAAAAATCCTGAAAGTTTCAGCCTTTAATATTAATATTAAGTACTCGCCCAAAGCGTGCGAAGATTTTTCATTTAAAAAGCACGCAAACTTTCATACTTTTTTAATTTCTAAAACTCAGCAGCATTTTATGTTATCCTCTCGCCCAAAGACGGGATTTTTTTGAGAATTGAATGCTCTGCAAAAGTGTTCATTGCGGCAAAGTCGCAACTCACACCGGCGAGGTAGTACGGGTCACTGAATCTAATTTTTTCATAAAATTATTGTTTTTCTGTCATTTTCTCATAAATGACAAGAGCTACAAAAAAAATGACAAAGTTGTTGGAAATTTAATTTCCTACACAAAAGGTCCTTATAATCGATTCGCTAAGACAAACAGTTCTCGAGATATTTGGCCTGTAATTAATTTTACTATAAAATTTTTACAAATTATAATTTGTAGTATTGGTGTAGTAAAATTAATTAATGGCCAAATATCTCGTGAACTGTTGATCTTAACGATTCGATTATAAGCAACTTTTTTGTAGGAAATTATATTCCCAACAACTTTGTCATGTATTTTTTTAGTGTAGCTCTTGTCATTTATGAGAAAATGACATAAAAAAACGAGAATTTGATGAGAAATTAGGTTTAGTGACCCGTACTACCTCGACGGTGTGAGTTGCGACTTTGCCGCAATGGACACTTTTGTGGAGCATTCAATTCTCAAAAAATCCTGTTTTTGGCCGATACGATAACATAAAATGCTGCTGAGTTTTAGAAATTAAAAAAAGGATCAAAGTTCGCGCGCTTTGGGCGAGTATTTAATATTAAATTAAGGGCTGAAACTTTCAGAGAATTTTTTTGGGGTTATTTCCAACAAAATTTCACAATGGGACCAAAAAAATATATATTTGCAAAAAAACCACCCTAACTTCCATGTATTAATTTTGGTACGCCCTGTATACATATTTATGTTCAATTATGTCAGTGTAAGTAACAATCGAGTATTTTTACGTTCAGTCTAGTCAAAATATACCGTATGTGTAATAAAATATAGCTAGTTGTATTTTGTATTATAAAATTTATTTAAATAAATATTGTTCTATACTTTACCTTATTTTAATTGTTCTTTTTTGCTTTTCCAACGGCATTGCCTCAAGTAGCAATTATACCCAAGAGTAATAATTATTCAACACATCAGCAACACTTTACGTCGAAACGTTGATCAGATAATTTTCTTGACAAAATGGTGACCCTACACACTTTAATATAGTTCAATGGATTACATCAGGGGTCTCCAAACTTTCCAGCCTTAGGGCCATACTGATTACTCCAGTAAGTTCCGAGGGCCAAAACCATATTATTATTGTTGCCGGTGGTAAGAAGTGAAATAGTCCACCGATGAAAAAAGTCCGAAAAAGTAACAACGTTTAAAAAGGCTGCAAATCGGACTAAAGTCCGCAAAACGGCAACACTGCATATTATTAATTTTCCTGTCATTATCTGTAATTTCTAGATTAGTCGTAGAGTACGAGCCATGAGGAGTAACGTGACACGACATCTGGTGGACACAAGCGGAAATAGGTAGTACCTTCTATCGCTAACAGATGGCGCTAATAGCACGTATAGAATAATCTCGTTGGTTCGAGAAAGTTCTGGTGTCTTCCACTCACTTCTAGATGGCAGTAATTGAAATATATAAGAAGGCTAGTGGCGCAACCACAAGTCAATTCCTATGACACTGTTGTTAAATAAAATATTGCATACTCCTTAAAACGTGTTTGTGCGTGTTTAAGTTTAAGCCATCTTTATAACAGATTTTGATTTGAATTGTTGCTTTTGTGTGTGAATTAGTAGATATGGAAAAGAAGCGAAAAATTGATAGTGAATGCAGAAAATTCAAAGATCAGTGGAACATTCAGTATTTCGTAATTGAGTCCAGTAACAAGGCGCTATGTTTGATTTGCAATGAAAGCATAGCCGTTCTCAAAGAATATAACATTAAACGTCATTATGAAACAAAACATTTTCAAAATTACTCAAAATATACAGGAAGTTTGAGGACAAAAAATTCGAAGCTATGCAGCGCGATTGAAATCGCAGCAATCTTCATTTACAAACTCAAAACTGAACAAGAGGCTGCAACTCGTGCCAGCTTTGGTGTGGCTCTTGAAATTGCAAAACGTGGAAAACCATTCAGCGATGGAGAAATGATCAAAGAATGCATAATTGCAGTAGCCGAAGAAATGTGCCCTATAAAGGTAAATTTATTAAAAACTGTCAGTATGTCAGCAAACACTGTGGCTCGAAGGGTAGAAAACATCGCTGAAAATATATCCTCTCAACTGTTTCGACAAAAATGGACATTTTGAGTGGTTTTCTTTGGCCTTGGATGAGTCAACGGATGTGTCAGATACTGCTCAGGTGTTGATTTATATTCGAGGAGTAGATAAAAGCTATGAAGTGCACGAAGAACTTCTTGATATGTATAGTATTCATGGCACAACTACTGGTACAGATATTTTTAAAGGAGTTGAAATGGCCATTAATCAAAAGAACCTTCGATGGAAAAACTTGAAATGTATTACAACTGATGGAGGCAAAAACATGAGTGGGAAAGATAAAGGAGTGGTCGCTCTTGTGTCAAAGGCTGTAGAAAATGACGGTGGTTCAAAACCATTAGTCTTACATTGTATCATTCATCAACAGTCTTTGTGCGGAAAATGTTTGGATATGTCTGACGTTCTGAAACCAGTCATATCAACTGTTAATTTTATCAGATCTTTTGGGCTGAATCTCCGACAATTTATTGAAGAGATTGGAGAAACTGACTTACCTTATCATACTGCCGTACGCTGGCTTAGTTGTGGGAAAGTCCTTCAGCGCTTTTTTGAACTTCGAGCAGTGACCGAAATTTTTTTGAATGAAAAGCATCGCCCTCTTACTGAATTACAAAACAACGCATGGCTGTGGAAGTTAGCATTCTATGTTGATTTGACAAAACATGTGAACGAACTGAATTTGGGATTGCAAGGAGAAAACCAGCATCTTCCTGATTTATACACTAATATCAAATCATTCCGGAAGAAATTGAGACTGTTTCAATCACAACTACGAAGTAAATGTTTTTCACATTTTAAAACATGTGAAATATTCAGCCACACTACTGAGACTGAGTTTCCTATCGATTTTGCAATCGAAACTTTGAGTGCTTTGAAGATAAATTTTGATACTCGTTTCTCGGACTTTGATGCCATTGCGAATCAAATTAAGATTTTTCAGAATCCTTTTGATACTGACATTGAAACCCTAGCCCCGGAACTTCAAATGGAAATGATTGATCTACAATGCAGTGATATAATTAAGAACAAATATCAAAACTCATCTTTGTTGGAATTTTATAAGAGTCTTCCACTGATACAATTTGATAATCTGCATAAATTTGCTCGTGGTCTGTTTTCTGTTTTTGGTACTACTTATTTGTGTGAGAAAACCTTCTCCAAAATGAAGTACACAAAAAATGTTTACAGATCGAAATTAACTGATGAGCATCTTAAATCTCTTTTAATAATTGGTACAAGTAAAATTAGTCCACAACTACAAACTATTGTCAGTGGAAAATCTCAATTACATAAATCTCATTAGTATTTCCTATGTCATTATGTTTGTTATAAGTTATGTGATTATTTAAAATGTATAAAATGTTAGTTGGATTCATTTCAATAATTTGTTAGTTATTATATACTGAAGTTAAATTTTCTGCATATTATACATGTCTTTACTCATTACAATTCTGTGTTTCTTTATCCAACTTATACAAGAATGTTATGAGTTAGCGGAGTTAGCCCATGACCATATCAATGTAGATGTCATATTAATAATTATTCAACATAAAATTAGACTACTTCAGTAAACTAAATTTAATTTGCTATAAAAATTATTTGTTCTCTAAAAGGAGTTTTCAAGTATGCTAGCTCTCCGCGGGCCGGACAAAATCTGTCCGCGGGCCGTAGTTTGGAGACCCCTGTTCTAGAATATTAAAAAAAGCGTTTTAAGTTTTTTTTCACAATATTTTGAAAGTATCTCATTAATTTATTGATATTTTTTGAAAAAATGGTTTGTTATTAAAATTTCTTTTTTAAATACGACCTTAGCAAATGTTCAATGATCCCAGAAAATTTCTTTCACTATCTTTCTTGCGTTTTGATAAATAATTGTTTTGCCCATCTGCATTTTTTTGCCGTTTCCGGAGTTCTAGTATGTTATGGATTTTTCGACAGCCGTTTTTGCGAAAAATATTGGTTTTACGGTTTTCAGTTACTGGACTAACAATGGATAGTATTAAAAAATACTTTGTACCAGCATAAAATAAAAATATTTTTATTTAGAAAAATTAGAAAAAAGGCAGAGAAAACCACTTTTTGCATTATTTATTTTATTCGAATGAAAATACAGGGTCTACAATAAACCTAGACAAAAAATATAGATCTCACCTAATAAAATATGGTCACAAATAACTTAATTTTAACAGCGAATCTTTATTAACAATTAAAAACAATCATAAATTTTAGCTTTTTGCAATTTATAATTTTCAAATAGTTGTTTTTTAAATCAAATTTGTACACTACCAACTTGATTTTATTAGCGTTTTGTTTTGATATATTTTTTTTTTGTTTTACACATACAGTATCTAATATATGTCTTTAATTTTCGTTTCCTCTCACTCTTTTTATTTTATCTCAAGAACTGTCTGAGTCGCATTCGCGTTTATAAAATTATTGGTTAATAAGAAATAAATCAATTTTTTAGAAAAAATAGGTAATTGTTTGGAAGTACGGTCCATCCTATTTTTGGCTGTAAAAAATCGAAAAATTGAGATATTATTTCCTCGCCTCTTATGGATATCTTCGTATTTTTTTTCGAAATTAAAAGAAAAATGAACAATTTAAAATTAATTTATTTATTAAGACCATGAAAATAAATGAGAGAAATCTTTTAAGAAAGCCCTTCCCTTCATATAGGTGCAAAACGTAAAGAAATATTGTTGTTTTAAATTATAAAAAAACCTCATACTCAAGAAATAACTAACCGGAACTAACAAACAATTGCCTAGTTCTGCTTAAAGTTCATCATGATTTCTAATTAAAAAAAAAATTCTCCGGTTAAATTTGTAGTTGTATTTTTCTGTATTGTATTTCTTTTTTCTAAAAATAACAATTTCGGGATGATTTGATTGTTAGAGTGTCGTTTTTTCTCGGATTAAAATATCCTATATTTTCTTTTTTTCGTAAAATATTATCATTTTCAGCATTTTTAATGGTTTAAAAGTCATATTAATTGCAATTTTTAATAGATGAGCTATTTTTTAACATAAATGCGACGTGAAAATGATTTTTTATAGCCAAAAAATAGGGTGCATCCCACTTCTGAATAATTACAAAAAACTCAAAAAACCCAACAAATTCAAAGTGTTTTTTCTTTAGTTTATTTAAACAATATAGCATACAAAAGGGCTGAATATTGCATAATTTTCTTGAAAATTCGGTAATTTCGGCTATGTTGCACGATAATTTATTTTGTAACATCTGGCATCGCTGCGAATATGGAACGCGACAAACAGCGTCACGAAGCTCAGTGAGTGAGTGAATAATTACAATCAGATTTCCAAATAAGCCCGATTATAAAAATTAATACTTAAAAAGCTCACATGCTCCTTTCTATTTGATAAAATTTTATAATACAAATATATAGTCAAATAAAAAGTAAATATACATACTTAAAATAGAATACCCTATTATAACGGGTCACGAAAGCTAAATTCAGCTCAAAAACACATTGTATACTTTTTTTTAACATATACAGGGTGTCCCATTTTCGACGCTTCCGTAATTGTTGGTGCTATCAAAAAAGTAATATAGGCGTCATGCGCTTTTTTGGGTCAAATTTAAAATGGTAAAATTAAAATTTGAAAATTTCCGCTCGCTTAAAAGATACAGGGGAAAATAAAAAAATGGCAACTTCAAAATGACCTATATTTTAGTTAAAAATTTACAAAAAATTTCTTTAAATGATTTTAAAAATTTCTTTTCAGAAAAATATGGGTTAAAAGTTACGGATATCATTTTTTAAATGGGACGCCCTGTATATAAAGTTGCTTTCATATAAGCCGAATTTAACTTTTGGTCACCCTGCAGAATATACCTATATCACATTTAATAATTTTTAACGTTTTTTTAGATTCCTTTTTAAAACAATTTCAAATTTAAATATTTATTTTTCTATGATCATAAAGAGGATTTTTTACATTAATATCTGGCTTGTTAACTACACAGAGTAAAAGTAAAAAGGTTTCTAATGATTTGTTTATATTTTTCATTAATGATTGTACATTTAAGTGAAAAACTGAAAGACACAGGAAGTCAAATTGGCACAAAATATCAATTTTTTTAGGAATATTTTTTTAGAAAATCCGCATACTTTTAAAGTAACTAGAGATAAAAAACGGGATTTGAACCTATGTAATGGCTGAATTTTTTAAGGGGAATAGCCACTGTGATGGCCGAAAAAATGAGTGATATTCGAAAATTTTCTTGACGGGGATAATTTAGGAATTTGGGGATCTGTTTTCTTTTTAGTTTATTAAGTGCACATTGAATATAGTGATCGGCATATTAGGATGATTTTAATATTCGAATATTAGTATTCCGCAAGATTTTTATATTCGGAATATCATTCGAAATAATATGAAACATTGACCGATCAACGCCAATTGATATTCAATATATTGCGCCGACCGCCGACCGTCGATTTACCCCGAAGTCGAAGAGTTTGCTTTCGAAATAACGAATTATTCCGGATGAATCAGTTGTCCGAAGATGAAAAATGAATTATTTCGTTTCGGCTTTTGATTTTAGTCGACTATTTTAGTTGTTGGGTTGATGTTGTGTTCGCATACGTATTCGTGTACGTTTTTAATCTGTTTTGCTGTTATTGGTGGTGCGGCGAAAGTTTTATTTTCATTTTAATTCGTAATTATTAGGCAACCGTTTACAACAAAATCCGCTAATAAAAGCAATCGACAGAAATTAAGACACAATTGTCTGCAAAATAAAAATATAGTTTAACCATAATTTAGATTTTATCGCTAATCAAATATAGTTTTTACAAATTTTTGTTAAAAAATAATAAAAGTTACATAGTTATAAACGATACCGTAAAGTAAAAAAAATATCCCTTCACAATAGGTTTGTTCCAACACGTCGAAAAACCATCACCGAACGATCACGCTCATGCGCAGTGATTAAAGTGCGTTCCAACAGAGACGTACCGTTATCGGTCGATCCTGATTGTGTACCAACAAAACTTGGGATCGTTTATGTTACGGTTTCAGAACGGTAATTTCGATACATGGCCTAAATTCAAAACTGTTTGGGTTGACTTGCGCATTGAGCATCTTGGCACTGGATTTTTGATTTTTAACAGCTGTTATGTTTCATATTTCATCTTCATATGTTTACTCTTAAGGTAGGATTATGCAGAAATGTTAAATTAAGTTAACAAAAATTAAGTTAATATAAATTAAGACATTTGTCTAAAAACATGCAAATCAGTTTAAAAATAATTTAAAAAAATTTAGCATATGTAGGGCAAATCACTGTTAATGGGGTTTTCGTGATTTCTATTTTATTGGTGCACTCTCTGGCAGCAGTCCGGTAATTTGTTAACTTCTTGAATAAATATTTGTCTAAAAAATATATAATTTTGTTACATTTTTTATAACGCATGGAAAAGACGAGTTTCTGTAAGCCTATTTTATGATGTTATTGGTGGAGTTTTTAAAAGGAAACGTTTATTTCATTCTATGATAAGGTTAAAAATTAAAATAAGTTAAGAAAGTTGAAAGTTGGATATCTTTTAAATATTAATTTAATTTATGTCTATAATTAAACATTTATCACATAATGTTATCTTTTGTGTGACTTTAACTTAATTTAATTTTTCTGCAAAATCCTAAGTTTATTTAGCGACTAGCGTGCAACGTGCTTTAGCATTTCCTATTTCCTCGCTTGTTTAATCATTCAAAAGCATTAATTTTTACACCTCCTAAGCACATCATTAAATTTAATTATCTTTAAAGATGAGTGACGATATTATGAGTGATATTTGCTAACTTTGATCACAAAAATAATAGGTAGAAAAGTAGGGTTATATTTTCGACAGTCCCGAAAACGATCCGCAAAGCGATCCAACGTTTGTTAGTTTTCGTACCGTCACGAAACTATTTTAAGTCCGCGCATGCGTCAAAGCGCACCAAAAAACAGTTCAAAAACGATTTCGAAACGATACCGGATGCTTATTGGAACAAACCTAATGACATTGATTTCTCGAAAACGGGTTATCTGAAAAAATTATTATAATCTGTTTGAATGTAGTTATCGTTTCACGTAGCAGATTTTTAAAATTTTTATTTTTACTATTTTTTAAGATTGCTGAAATCTAAAAAAATAGGCAAAAAAATATTCAATTGATCATCATTTTGTGAAAAAGCAAACTAAAAAATTCAGTTAGGAGTAATGATAACTACATTCATACAGATTATAATACACTTTAATGTTTTTTTTCAGGTCACCCGTTTTCAAATAATCAATGTCGTTGTGGAGGATTTTTTTACTTTACGGTATCGTTTATAACTATGTACCTATTTAATATTTTTAAATAAAAATTTGTAAAAACTATATTTAATGTGCACTTAATAAATTAAAAAACCGATCCCAAAATCCTTTAATTATCCCCGTTAAAAAAGTTCCCGAACATCACTCATTTTTTCGGCCGTCAGGGTGGGGCTAGTCCCCTTAAGACAATGGGTGTGAATTGTTAGAAAATAAGCAGAAAAATGTCTTAAATAGAAAAAAATAAGGAATTCTCACTTACCATTTGATACAACTTGACCTCTTTTTTGGTTTTTAATTAATTGTACTGAAATAAAAATCACCTAAATCGCACAATCTTCTGTAATCAGGAATTATTAAACCTGCTATTTTGCACGATGTTACTTTAAAATTACCAGGCTTGAACTTTTAAACAAAAAAAAATGCTAAAGCAATTATTTTTTTTAATTATTTGCTTCAGTCCTTCACTTATCTGCTTTCCAAATGAAAACTATTTTTTTTTATCAAAATGTAATATGTAAACAAAGGTATAGCGATTGTGACCAAATTTGGTCTACGGGGGTTTCACTATATTTCTCCTTCTTTTGCACACAATTCTTGATTTTAATGCTAAACTGGCACACAATATTTTACAAACACCTTTTAAAAACGTGTTTTGATATTTATTTTACACCTTTTTTCCATTAAATTCCTTTCAAACTCGGTGGCCATGTTTGCTGAAAAAAATCCTCGTGTATTGCGGCGTTTGAGACTCAAATTTTGCTATTAAATGGGAAAAAATGCGTTAAATAAATATAAAAACATGTTTTTAAGAGAAGTTTATAAAATATTTTGTGCCAAATTAGTGTAAAAATCAAGAATTTGTGGGCAAAACGAAGGAGGAATAGTGAAAATGAAGTTAGTTTGATTTTTAAGTTTGATGATGGATATCTCAAAAACGAAACGTTTCCGACTACAAAATATTTCAGATTCGTAATCAGAGACCCAAAAAACGCCCGTATACCAAAATAAGTCAAAATGAATTAACATTATACAGGATGTATCAAAATTTTTACAATTTTTTTCCGCCATTTGGATTTATTTTTGTTTTTTAGTAATATTCGTACAGAGAACGCAAAAAAATGTTTAAACAATATATAAATACTTTACTAACATATTATATTTGCAAAGAATATCCCAAATTTGAAAATTAATTGAAAAGAAAATTTTATCCTAACACCAGGTGGTCGACCAAATTTTTATTTTATTTTTTGATTCATTTGAAGATTTCGAGTATTTCTAATGAATATTTTTTCACGGGTATTAAGCAAATGAATTTTTTTAGGACTTCTACAAGAATGTAAAAGATATTAGCAAAAAATCAAAAGAAAGCAAATTTTAATATCTAAACTTGAACAGCCTCTCATAATGTTAAAGATAACCCCATGCAAAAAAGTAGCTTTAACACTTTCCAATAATTAATTGACAAAGTTAAAATCCAACTTCGTGCATTTTTGTTACGTATATTAATAACTTTGCAGACATAAGAATATTTTACCCTGGCAACAGCAAATACGATAAAAAAAACTATTAAATTTTTTCAACAAAGAAGAACTCTTTGGCAATACCTCTTTTTATCCACGTTCAGATATATTTTTTAACTCATTGCAACGCTCTTTAAAGAAAAAAAATTGATAAAGATTTCCAGCTTATTTCGTCCAGTATTGCTGCTGCCTACGTAAAACCGCCTTAAGATCATCTTAGTAAAATTTAAAAATATACAACAACCGAATCTCCCTCCTCTCGAAACTATCCTCCGTTCTGTAACGCCTCCAACTGCTCCAGTTTCACCTTCAACTTGACCTTGTCCTCTTTCAAATCGGCGAGTTGCTGACTCAATTCCTGACACGTCCTCAAGAGGGCGGTATTTTCAATTTGTAGTCTCTCGAATTCCTCCCACTGTTCTTCTTCGAGGGCGTCTAGAGGAGATTTTTCGCCTGGTACGGATTTACCGGGTTTCCTAAAAATTAAAAAAAATGCGATTTTTCTCGGTCCTGGTGATAATTTTTTTTTATATTCTCACCTGTATACTTCAAATGCCCCATGCTTTCTCGGCGGTTCTTCGATCAGTTCTTGTGCAAAAAGTTGTGCAAACAATTTTTTTCTTTCGGCTTCATATACATCACCTAAAGATCACGAAATACTCATATGTATAAAATCCATTCGTGAATATATTAGAAGTAGCTAATGCATATGGACTTAGTTTAAGGCAGTTTACTCGTAAAAGGGTTTTTCTCAAGAATTAAATGAAATTGAAATACAGGGTTAATAAATGTGTCTTTTATCCAATTCAAAAAAAGAAATTTTTTTATCGTCTGTGAAACGAGATATTAACCATCAAATTGGGAATTATTAACATTGTCGATATCTGTCATATATTCATTTCGATATAACTCGAAAACGGTTCTTGTGATATTTTTCAAAAATTAATGCAATTTAAATCAAGATATTAGAAAATTTAAAAAATACCCGAATTTTTTAACCGTTTTGTTAAAAAGATATTGATTTTTAAAAGTTTTATAGGTCTGTTTGTTAAGAAATAGTGTACAGGGTCTTTGATTATATTTACGTGGCTTCTGGAGCCTTTATTTTTAAAGACAGAAAAAAAGGTTTTATAAAAAAATTGTAGGATTTTTTTATATTATCTTTTGAAATTATCAGTTAAAAAATATCGCAATAAAAAATGGAAAAATATAGGCAACTTTAACTTTTTTAAATGAAACACCCTGTATATTATGCGCTACAACGAAAGATTTTTTTTCTGATTTCAAATATATATATACATTAATGATATTTGGATGAACCATTTTTGAGATATTTTAGGTTAAATTATTAATAAATTACAAAAAAGTTTCATATTAGTATCAAGAAAGCCATGGAAACAATAAAATTGTTATGTTGCTGAATAATGTTTATTTGATTAAACATTTCTGCTAGAGTAAAGGAAGGCTTGTCGGTAAATAAAATTTTATTTGAAAACTTTGTATCCTGCTGCATAAACCTAGCTATTTCCAATGCATACTTAGATCGGTCCTGCACGTTTTGTTCAGGAAGATTCTGAACGGACATAAATTTATAAGGATACAAGTTTAATGTTAAATAAATTTTATAATCTGTTTTATTAAGTTCAGATAGCGCATCCGAGATAGATATTTCAGGATTTTCTAAAATTATTAAAAGTAGTTGGTGCTAATCCAATAGAAAAAGTATAATAATTATCCTGAAAAAACAAGGATATCCAAAACTTTGTTTTCATTTCGTGCTGCAGTCCTTTACTTCATTTTTAAGCTTTTTCGTTTAATAAACTTTCTTACTATGTATTTAATAGTATCTATAAATGGTACCCGTTGTTAAGGATATAATAAGTAATATTCCCCTTGTACTGTCGTCACATTATAATTGTTACCATAAAAAAGACGCACAATAGCGATTTTTTGTTCTTCTGAATAGCCCATCGACAAAAAAGCAATACAAACTACTTGTAATAGTTAAAATGATAAACTTTAACTTTTTACAATATCAATACGTCAAATTTATTAAAACAATTTTATTGTTTTCATAGCCTTTATGATACTAATATGATTTTTTTTTTAATTTATTTATATTTTAAGCTAAAATATCTCAAAAATGGTTCATCCAAATATCATCAATGTATATATATTTGAAATTAGAAAAAAAAGGTATTTTATTGTAGCTTATAATATACAAAAAGTTGAAGTTGCCTATATTTTTCCATTTTCTTATTGCGATATTTTTTTACTGATAATTTCAAAAGATAATATACAATTTTTATACAAAATATGTGTTTCTGTGTTCAAAAATAAAGGCTCCAGAAGCCACGTAAATATAATAAAAGACCCTGTACACTATTTTATTATTTTTTTACGTAATCGCCCTTATGAAAGGGGTATTTTAGGACTAGGTGGGTTTAAAAAGTGTAAAATAGTGTAAAATATTACTGAAAAACGAACCGACCTCATGTGTTGTGTGTACAGTCTCTTACAAAAATAATATTTTCAAGCATTGAGAACTTCAAACTTTTGGAAAAGCATATTCAATCTTATTTCGAATAGCGCAAAATTTGCGGCCCATTCAAAATACTGCATCACGAATTAAACTAAAATAGAAAATATGAGTCAAATTAGATGCAAAATCAGATATATCCCTTCGAAGTGAAACTGAGAAAATTGCAAAAACTGTCACTTTTTAATAAGGCATTTTTTCGTGTCAAATTTGTACCAAAGTAATCGCGGATTTGAAAATGAATAGAATCAGAATTGTGGGTTTTAGTTTTTTTTAATTTATAAAAAAAAAAAGAATGGATATAACTGGTTTTGAAAGTTAAGCTTGGGTTTATCTGGTTTTGAATGTTAAACAAAGTTCAATGTATCTTTTAAACTTTATTTATTACTTTTATTCAATACAAAAAAGTGCATATTATTAGATTGTAAAATTAAGAAAAAACCAGTGTTACAAAAAATTGAAATGATATACTAAGAAAAATTCAAAAAAACTTAAGATTCATAAAATAGTAATTAAACAAATTGATTATCGTCCTCTTGAGGTTGGCAACTGATTTTCTTCTTCTCCTTGCCCTTCTGAAGATGTAGACTACGATAGTACTGAAGTCCTAGAACATCTGCCTCTTCTTTCCAAGTCGACCGAAGTGCCCACTAAGAAGTTCATCAACATTCCTCAATTTTTCCGGCTTGATGCTGCGAGATCCCCACTACATTTCAGTTGGATTCACAGAGTTTAATGTTTTGCCTTTTTTACAAACCTTGCGCTTGGCCAGTAGAATGTTTATAGAATGGTTCACCTTTTAGAATAACATTTCCAGACATGCTGTTAACATTATTCGCTTACACGAATTTATTTTGAAATGCAGCGACGAGGTGGATTTAATGTTCATTTTGATTTACCCTGCCAATCATACACTTTCCAGTCTGAGCCAAGAACTTGCACAGTAGCAAATTCACTGAAAATATTAAGATATTTTTGGGGGCTAATGATGGTATCTTCCTTGCGGATTTTCTTTTCTATATTTGCGAATACCGGGTCGGGCGGTATGAACGAGTGACCGGTAACGGGAAACACTAACTCAACAGATTTGATATGTTGGGGTGCACGATGAAACCAAGTTACTACCATGGTGATCATTGTCAAATTTTTATTTTGTCCCCGCATCCGTCAGAGCAAAGTCTGAGATCTGTTATATCTTTCAAGTCTAATTTTTGTAGTCTGTCAAAACAGCGGAACTGATCTCGTTCGAACCTTTTGCTTTGTCGGTTTCTTTCCAAGTGTAAGAAAACACATTATTCTTTGTTAATCTGGAATGGGATGAACCAACTACAATAGTAAAATTATATAAATATAACTTGACGTTTGTAATATGCTTGTTGGTATGGTATCTTCGGTAAAACTAAATTTTTCTCGCAATCGTAGGACAAAATTATAATAAGCCAGGTGTTTCTTCTTGTAATAACTGGAAAAATGCCTTAGATTTTAATTTATGAACCCTGCAATCCGTAATAAGTAACTGTTTTTCATGCAAGTCTTTGGTATTGGCAATCCTTGATTTAAACTCCAAACACCGCGAACAGACGTCAGTTTATGCACTATTAAATCCTAAGTTAAATTTCGTATTAAATACGCATCTGAAAAAAGATTCCTTAACTGCATAGTTTCTAAAAGCTGCATTGTATAATTTCCACATTTTTTTTAAAACTTAGATCGCTAGCAAGATACTGACTGAAACTTCTGCCTCTACAATAGTGACCCCAATTACATTAAAAGACTTAATATAGTTAACGATCATTTTTTTTTTTAAGTTTTTGTCCTGAACCCTATTGCCACCACGATTCTCAATAGGCATTTTGCCTGTTGCGAAAATCGACTTAACACACCATTAACTCTATTATGGCTTAAATTTAATGCTCTCAGAAAAGTATTTTTGCACACAGGTACGTGTTCCTTTGATATTTTTTTAGGTATAAAATAGTGAAAAGATGCAATCCGTCTTCTTAGGTTTCGTGAAGGTCTCCTTCTTTTCACTTGACGAAGAGTACAGTAATTTATAATAAATGAATCTTGTACTGTTTTCTTATGAGTAACAAAGAAAGGCTTGTGAAAACTCGCTACATCAGCATTTGTTAATAAAGAGCATTTATATGAAGGTGTATTGTGGTTACAAATCGAAAATCTTGGCGGTCCAGTAGCTGAATATCTAAAAAAGTCATGCTAAGACGCCCATGTTATTAAAAAACAAATAAAAATACCTTTTCTCTGAAGCTTGATTTCTTTTCCAATTCTTACATTATTTAAGCCTCTTTCTCGCTTTGTCTGGTGTTCTCTCCTCAGGAGTACTCATCACTTTTGCCTTTATTATTTTTCTAATCACAAAATAATAAACAGACCTTACTCCATAAATTGTTTCATACGACTGAAATAATACATATGCTTGTTTGGCGCCAATACGGGATATCTTTTTTGATTGCAGCTCGCTAACTTTAAATACTGGGATCAGATTTATCTGATTTTGTACACAGCGGGAATGGATATATCTCAATTTGAACTTCATCTGTCACTGAATATTCTGGTTTTGCATTTCACCAACTACATAAAAGGTAATTTTAAGTGGGATATAACTGAGTTTCAATGTCCCATAACGTTTTAAAATAAAGGTATTGGATATATCATTTTAATTCACGGATTCGCGCGGAAAATTTAAAAAGTGGATTTATCTGGTTTTGCATCTAGAGGCCTCATATAATGATCCGTACTAGCACTAGTCCCGGCCCGTTCAACGATCAATTTTTGTTAGAGAGAGATGGGCGAGTTCGGCGCGGATGGCATGCAAGAATGAATGTTTTTATAAGGATTGTTTAATATTCTGCTGTTTTTAAAATAAGTATACGAAGTTAGGTAAAAAGGTTATCGGACCTAACCTTATTTTTTACTATTAACCACTGATTTTTTAAATTTGATTCGTATTTATGGTAACCTTTAAATCCTCACGTCTAGAGCATGCCGGCTATAGTCACTAAAATTTATTGAACTTTGTTTTTACATGTGCTTATAACTTTTTTATTACAGTAGATTCTTACTAATTCGGCATTTCCTACACTACAAACCTTAATTAAAGAATATTTTAAACTATATAATCAGTTAATTGTGAGATATGTGGATTATGGTTATAAAAAAAACGTGTACAATATGAACATAAATATATTGTGTTCCCTTTATGAAATGTTTTATTTGATTTACTATGAATTTTTCCATACAATTCAGTATTCCGAATTTTCCAATAACCGGCACTCTCTGGGTTTTAACAGTACCGGATTAGTGAGATTCTACTGTACTTTTATAAAAATCCGGCTTCCTGGAACTATAGTTACTTTAAATTCTTTGCAACATAACCACCTTTTTTGACCGTTTTGGATTTTTGCTCATTTAGTGTTTTTTGGTTTCGTTTTTAAGATATTTTTCACTTAACTTTTACGCCTTTTTTTGTATATAGAGGGTGCTCCAAAAGTAATGGGACACAGAACAACAGCACAGATTCCTTGGGTCGAAATAATACAACTAACGTAAACTTGCCTTATCACAAAATTGATAATAAAATAACCAAGATACAGGGTGTCAAACTTTTAATTTTGTTTTCGTTTTTTCGTAATAATTTCTTCACTAAAAGTTGTAGCGGTACAAAATTGGGGATTTGGGGATTCTTTGAGGGGAGAAATTCAAATTCGTCCATACTTTTGATGTTGCTAGTGGAGGGCGCCAGCATCGACCGCGTGTTTTAGATGACATAACCTTTTTTGAGCTTGGTATATTGACCTTTTTATTAAAAAAGAAATTACTATAATCTCCACTGCGTCAAAAATGTATACCTCAGTTAAGTCTCTAGGAGCAACTGTTTTCGAGATATAAAATGGGTTTCGGCCAATTGTTTTGAAACTTTGGAAAGTAATAGTTTTTAACACGTCGATTAAAAGTCTCCACGGGCACAAAACCCAAAAACCACTCTAACCCCCCCAAAATCAGCCTTAA
Source organism: Listronotus oregonensis (assembly GCA_019359885.1). Classification (NCBI taxonomy): domain Eukaryota; kingdom Metazoa; phylum Arthropoda; class Insecta; order Coleoptera; family Curculionidae; genus Listronotus; species Listronotus oregonensis. The sequence continues at coordinate 62,791 of JAHBCN010004329.1, read as the reverse complement.
AGGTCACTGGGGATTTGGAGACTTTTGAGGGGGTTAGAGGTTTTTGGGTTTTATGCCCGTGGAGACTTTTGATCAGCGTGTTGAAAACTATTACTTTGTAAAGTTTGAAAACAATTGGCCAAAACCCATTTTCCACAGAAAAATTGCGGGGTCCTTTAAAGCGCGTTTATCTAAAAAAAGTTGCTCCCAGAGACCTAAATGAAGTATACATTTTTGACACAGAGGGAATTACAGTAACTTTTTTTTTAATAAACAGGTCAATATAGTAACATTTAAAAAAGTAATGCCATCTACAAGTGTAGTAGGCCCTAGCTGGCGCTCTCTTCTAGCAACATCAAAAGAATGGACGAATTTGAATTTCTCCCTCAAAAAACCCCCAAATCCCTAGTTTTGTTATTACGAAAAAACGAAAACAAAATTAAAAGTCAATCAAATCAACTTTGGGATAAGGCAAGTTTACGTTAATTGCATTATTTTGACCTAAGGAATCTGCTGTTGCTCTGTATCCCATTACTTTTGGGACACCCTGTATAATCGTCTAAATAATCATCCTACCAGTAAGTCACTGTACTAATATATTTGGCAACAAAAGCAGGGACGATGACGTTTACCTATCAGAAAATGTTTTAAATCTGGTGAAAATACAGTAAAAATAAGAAATTTTAATTATGATTTTATTATTTATAGAAAAAAAGTATTGCAAAAAAGCTTTTTAAATTCATATACATAACAGTTTACAAAAAAAAAATATCAGTACGAGTTTCCAGTTTGATTGTGTGAAACTTGCCTATTACGAAAAATTACCTGGAAATACCGCGTCATCCTGAACATTCTCATATTTTTCAAACTTATTAAAATCGGCAAATGCGGCACCGCCATCGGACGACGGCGCGCAGTCTCCTTCCGACCGTTGATTGATTAACTTCTTGGACTGTCCACTAGGACTCACTCTTGGAGGTACCACAGGTGGTGCATGAGGTTTTGTTAGCCTGGAACAAAAAAAAATTCAAAATTATTATTTATAGCTACTAACAATCATGAAAATTTTTCTCAAAAAAATGTAAAAATCCATGTTTTCTGTAATCCAGGAAACCCCATACCTGTTTAAATCTAGTGAAGAACTTCTTCCATGGGTCTTAAACGGCCTCGGAGGCGGCGGAGGGGGTTTCTCCTTCTTCGGGGGCGGAAAAGCGGGCAGGCTCACCGGACCACCTTCTTCCGGAGGAGGCGGTATCGCCCCCGGGCCCCTCGGGTTGAATTTTTTCGGCTGGGGCCGTTGGATGGCGCTGTGTTGATTCGTAGGTTGAACTGGTGGGATTATCTACAAAAAAAAAAACAGAAAAATGAATATAAAAAATAAATGTTATAATAATCACAAAAATATTTACTTTAGTGTAGAGATTAAAATGTGGTCAATACTACAGTTTGCAAGGCCAACATAGCAAAAGATAATAGTGTTCTTTTTGAACAACCCTCGTAAAAAAGTAGTTCGAATGCACCGAAAATACGGGGGAGATTCAAACAGTAATTTGTTAAAAAAATAATTTCTGATAAAAGTTGATGCATAAATAATTTCTAATTCCAAAGATAAAGTATACAGAGTGTTTCAAAATACATTTTACCTGTAAGTTATTATTTCCCTCAGTTCTTTTCGGACTATGCAGATCTATGGCGTCGGCTACTTCTTCGCTTTGTGCATTCTGGGCCGCCGATGCGGCCACCATTTCGGGCGTCAGTCTTCTAGGTACGGGATGTCTCAAATCCGGATCGTTTTGGTCTATTTGAAAATCGAAGTTCACTGGCTTTAAGCCTAATATAAAATTCGTTAAGCGTTGAAATAACCGAGAATCATAAAGTAATGACATTTTACATAATCTTATTTAAATGTGACACTATTTGTTACAGTGACGGCCATTAAATATTGGGCAAAATTTATCAAATTTTGACTTTTCTCCCAATTTTTATAAATCGCTCTTTTTTACTATAAATAAAGCAAAAGGTAAGAGAAAATATTTATATTTTATAAAAACTAAGAAATTAATAAACTAATTAACAATTTAATAAATTCGAACAAACTTAAATATCCTTCCGAACAAATTTGATATTTTATTGCGGCCCCGTTTTTTTCTAAGACAGAGTTTGGCCTTCCAGGCATTGAATGGACCAAAGCCCGGGCGTAGTCCGAATTTCCTTGTAACTCGTTCCACGCCTCTAAAATTTTATCTTTAAGTTCGTTTACATTTTGCGGCCTAAACTCATTTTCCCTATTTATTTTTTTAACTAATAAGCCTTATACACTTTCCATAACATTTAAATCCGGACTACGTGTGGGCCACGTTAAAACCCTGATACGCTGATCTTCCATCCATTCATAGATTTGCCGGGCCGTATGAACGAGACACTTATCTTGCTGAAAGATAAAATTTCTGTCCGAAAATCGATCTAGTACAGAAGGAAGCATGATATTCTGTAGTAGATCTATATATACCTCCGCAGTGAACCTTCCTTTGATAAAATAACATACACCAAGTGCTTGTGCACTCAGCCACCCACAAACATTTACCGAAAATCGCCCACTACTTCTGTCCTTTTGGGTATATTTTTCATCAAATCGTGTTCCTTGAGGCCTGTATACCTTAAGTTTTCCATTGTAGCAAGACTGAAACACTTTTTCATCGGTAAATATCATATTTTCCCAAATTATCGGAGGTTCCAAGTAAAATTGTAGAGCAAATCCAATGCGTTGTTCTTTATTTGCATTTGTTAAAAACGATTTTAAGGCTGCCGGGTGGCAGCGCAATTCGGATATTTGCCTTATTCTTCGCCGTGTCGTTCTAACCGATACCGATGCTGGGAAATTGCTTTCAGTTTTTGCTGTAACTACAGATTTAAATGGTTGGTTTCTCAAAACATTAACTAAATTATTGTCTTGTTTTTGATTCGATAGTTTGGTCGACCACTTCCAGCTCTTCTCTCAAAGGAGTGTTTCCTGCCATTTTTTTTAACAAAATGAATAGTACTCTTTGGGATGTTAAGCTCTTCCGCCACATCCCTTTCTGGCCAACCTCTCACTCAATATAATGAATAATTAATACTTTTTGATTCAAAGTTAAGTTTGGCGTTAAAAAAAATATTTTTAGACACTGACAACGGACACCTGTTTCTTTATTAGGTTTTTCAACAGGTATTTATATTCAGAAGAAGGTGGCATAAGCCTATTTTACGAAAGGGAAAAGGAATTGCCAAGATTTAATGGCCGTTATCGTACATAGTGTCTCTAAAAAGTCTAGACATCATACTGTATCTCCGACAATGCTATCATTTGAAATACGACAGGATGTTTTATATCTTCATATTTTGGCTTCATTAATTTGTGGTAGTACTGGGTCATGATACTATTACTCGAGAAGATAAACCCACTTGGCGATTCAATTTCGTACGACGTTGCGCATGACGTCACTCGATGACAAAAATTCTGCTTGTCGGTTGGCAAAGCAGTGTTTTAAAGCCTTTTTTAACGTTTATTGTATTTTGGCATTACTTATAATTATTATATATTGGTGTATGAGATATTATATGATTATTATAATAGTATGTAAGATATTTCCTTAATTGTATGTGGGATTTAGTATCCGTGCTATGATAATAAACCTTTAAAAATAAGGTAAATGCCCGTTTGACATTGATTAAGGTTTAAAAAACGAACAACAAACGATTATAATTATTTAAAGTATTGTTACGGACTTTAGTTAGTGTTTAGTTAATAGAAATGTAAAAGGTTAGAATTATTTTATTTAGGTTTATAATTTATTTAAAATAGGTTACCTTAGTTTTTCCTTTCAACGGTCATTGCGGATTATCCTGAGGGCGCTGGAGACATCCTTTTCGCACTTTTCTGCATCCTGTAGTAAAAGAATTCTTCCAGCTAATTCTAGACTGTTTCAGACTTTTCCATTCTTTTCCACATTACTATATAAAGCGCGAAGGAAATCCGCACGCGAAGTGTTTCCATAGAAACGTTTGTAAACCTGATATCCAATAAAAAGGTGTAAAACCAGGATCCGTGTTTTTATACGGGGTGTCACGGAACAATATTTTAATTTAAACATATACAATATAAAAAGTTTAAAGACTTGTTAATTAATATTAAACTAATAAAACTTTATAGCGCAAAAAAAAATGATTTATGGTTTTTATTTAAATAAATTTAGTTACATACTTTAGTTAGACTAATACTTTTGCAGAAAAATATCAGTACATATTTTTTTATGTTGCAAAAAAAAAAAAAATAAAAAAAAGTAGACGATTAATATACAGCGTATTGTGATAATTTTTATTGAGTTTTATGCGCTATACCTACCTATAAAGGATAGTCCATATTTTTTATATTGCTTATGGGTAGAGGTATTGAGAAAATGACACTGTAATGTTTAACAATTCTGTTTATTTTTTTTTAAATATATTAGTACTTTATTAATCTATTTTATAATTTTCGTCATTTTTCTCTTTCTTACTTTGGTTTTTTTTAATATCTCTATTTAACATTAGAATTTTAAAATACAGATTTGGCTAAATCCATTTGCGATTTTAAATAATCTTTAGTCAACTTTAATGACTCCCCATTAAAATTGTTAAAAATGTGGTCGAGTTCCTTACGCTAAGTTACAAAATTTGGGTTTGGCTCAAAAAAATACATAAACAATACACTAAATCCATCAAACATCTAAACCGAAATCGGAACGCCTGTTTCTGGGAAAATTTGTCATCGAGTGACGTCAGGCGTGCGAGAGAGATAGGCTTATCTCATGCGCGTGGGTTTATCTTCTCGAGTAATAGTATCATGGTACTGGGTGTTCCATTTTTGACACTTATGGGAAATTTTCGAAATAGTTAGTGTTATCAAAAAAGTAAAATAGGCGTCACGTGCTCTTTTTTTAGGTCAAACTTACAATGGTAAAATCAAAATTTAAAAATTTTCGCCCGCTTAGAAGGTATGTGGGAAAATAAAAAAATGTCAATTACAGAATGACCCTATATTTTCTTAGTTAAAAGAAATACAGAAAAATGTTTTGTTTTTTTTATAATAATTGTTGAGTTATCTGCCGTTTTCAGAATAATTATATGTGGTCAGGTAAAAAAGTTATGAGACATAACCTCATTTTTTAAATAGACCACCATGTATAATTTAATCTAAAAAGATGGCATATTTAATTATCTTTTCAAAAATATAACACACCATGGATAATTCTAGGTTTCTACACGATTTATTTAAACTTTATTATTTTTAACCACAGTAGGCTATGATATAAAAGCTAAAATCCTAGAAACGAAACTATGTTGACATTGTAGCTGAAAACGCATTACACAATATATTTTTACATAGAAATAGAAGAAGAAATAGTTGGCAAAAGAAATTAAATTACAAACCTATAGAAACTTTGAAACGAAATAAAAGATTCAGATTAAGGGAAAAAATAACGCAATCGCAAATGTTCAAAACTATTATTTAAAGCTATCACAGGATATACCATTCTTACCTGAGTCTAAAAATGTTCTTAAATGGTTGCCATCTTTAAGGAAAGCGAACAAAATATAAATTTTGAGCCATTTCTTCTGATACCATATTAAATTTTTGAAATGTTGATGTCATTTTTACAAATTAATATTTAAACATGAAACTGACGTTAAATGTTATTAACAACTATAATGTCAACATAGTTTTGTCTCTAGAATATTAGCTTTGTTTTATAGCCTACTGTGATTTAAAGTAATAAAGTTTAAATAAAACGCAAAAAATAGAATATAAGCGATGATGTGGTATCTTTTTGAAAAGAGAATATAATATGCCATGTTTTAGATTAAAATATACAGGGTGTTCCATTTTAAAAAATAAGGTTAGGTCCGACAACTTTTTCATTTGACCCCGAATACTTATTGGCAGATCATCCAACAATTAAAGAAATTTTTACACAAAACATTTTTCTGTACCACTTTTAAGTAAGAAAATATAGAGTCATTCTGACATTGACAATTTTTTTATTTTCCCCTCATTTTTTAGGCGATCGAAAATTTTCAAACTTTAATTTTACCATTTTAGGTTTGACCCAAATAAGCATGAGACGCCTAAATTACTTTTTGTTAGCATCAACAATTACGAAGATACCCTACAAAAGTGTGAAAATGGGACATCCTGTATTTGTAGAGGCTTTTAACAGACACCCTGTATATTGTACTGTAAGTGTTGAATTCGCTATATAGGAAGGTAATTACGATGCCTTTTTAAATAATATAAGACTTACCAGGTGATGAAACTGTCGAACTGGTAGGACTATCCACAAACTTCGTCCACTCCTTGGCAGTTTCTTTGGTTTGTGGCGATAAAATTGGTTCCTGCTCCGGACTAACAGGGGCCGATGGTTCATTAAGAGGGACTAAAGAGGGCGGTAAAATGTCTGGAATGGGTATTTTGTGTTTCCTCAGCACCACCTAAGCAAAAATCTCCTAGAAACCTAGCTCTGATTGTCCTATATTTAAAAGCTGTGTTTGCTACATTATTAACGCGGGGTAGATATCTACCCCACGTAAATTTTGATAAGTAAATAATAATAAGTAAAATCGTAACTGTACTTTTGATTATTTTTTATGTCTTTTATTTTTTTATATTTTCCATGAAAGAAACAGAAATAGATTCTTGAAAACCAATATTTTATGGGTATTTATTTGATTTTTCGATTGATCGGATTCTCAATTTGTTTAAATTTTCAAAGGCCTAAATAAATAGACTTTTTTAGCAAAACATCATGATAGTATATTTTTTCTTAAAGCTTTATGTGTCCTCTTTGAAATCTCGTTGGAAATTTGAAAATCGGTCGTTTAGAAAAATAGTTATAAATATCTGTTAAATGACGGTGACTGTTTTTCAGTACTCTTAGCTATTTAAATCAAAGTTTAACCAACTAAATCTTAATAAAACTGAATTTGCTCTTCATCATTCCTTGTGCATTAAAAACGAAAAAAATCGAGTACTTATAAGTCAGATTACTGCTTTCAAAACGATTTTAAAAGCAAAAATTCCATGGGGTAAATATTTATCCCGGTTTTTAAATTAGAGGTAAATAAATGGGTTTGTAGTTCCAGGGTTAAAAATGGTAATTTTAAATAATACAGAAATATCTTTTTGTTAAATAAATTTATATATTTTCCAGTCTCATTACTTACCAAATGCATTGCAGTAAAAAATTCTTGCAAAGAGAGAGCACCATCTTTAGTGACGTCAGCTAGCTGCCAAATTTTCCTCAGTTCATGTACAGGCAGTAGAGATCTAAATATTAAATTAAATTAATATATTGTATATCAAATTAGTGAAGCATGTATCTCAGAAACTATCAGAGACAAAAAATGGTTTGATGGAGAACATATCTCCATCAAAAATGTCTTAAAACTCGTCCCGATTTTTTCGTTGATAGATTCAAAAATCTCAATACCTAAAGGGTTTTTCATTTTCAGCGCTCTCATGAATGAATTTAAATAAAAGACATTGAGGAAGTGTATGTTTTAAAAGTTAGATGATTTTTAGAACATTAAAAATTAAAAACCTTAAGGTCATCAATTTAAGACACACACTCTAAAAGGTGCGGAAAAATTGCTACCACAAATTCCTGATGAATATGACAATTTACATCAATCCAAAAGAAAAACATTTTTCCGCACCTTTTAGAGACACCCTGTAGAACAAAAAGACGTTAACCTAAAAAATTTATAAAATATGTACCTTTCAAAAAACGACCTAGCTACTGGTCCTGCCAGTAAAGCACTGGTATTCTCCTGCAGCTTTTGAAACTGTTTCGTGTAGTAATCTTTTTGTTCCGGCGTGATAATCCATACCTCGTTCGATACCTCTGTGTCATCATCGCTACTATGTTTATCTGAGGACTCCTCTTCTAAAAGTAAAGATCTTCTATGTTCAGTTCCTTATTTGCTATATTAACTTTAAAAAATACGAGAATGAATCATAATAAACGAGATTTTTGTTGGTAAGCACCCTCAGTTTGAAAAAAAGCGACCTGGCGCTGGAAATCAAAAAGTGATTTTTTTCGTTGTGAAGACCATTTTAATGTAAGTTAGAAATAAGGTTAGAATTAATAAATACATAAATACCTACATGAATATATATTTTTTAATTGGGTTTAAACATCAAGTATTGTAAAAAGATATTTGATTTTATTTGACACATAAATGCTTAATGCTGCTTTTACACCTATGATTTTTGCTGAATTAAAACGTTTGTCATTTTTAATATAATCCACCACCATAAGAACATATCCACAGAGTGTAAATTGTTTGTAAAACCCTTGACAAATCCTTTGCTACCCATAAAGAACAAAAAACACAAAATACTAGTTCTATCGCGATTTTCTGCAGCACAACTGAAAACAGACGAAATCGATACGTAAACAATTAGTATTTATATGGGATGTGACGTCAGGAGTCGTTTCCCAGTCCCTTTAAACTTCTCCGTTTTACCTGTGTTTTACCTGAAATATTCGGTACTGGCTCTGTTATACGGACTTGTGAGATTATAAAATTGATCTGGGGGCTCGTCCCTAGAAATTTATGTGTATTTCACTTTGTTTTAACCCTTTGCGGCCGGATTTTTCGAAAATATTTTATGGTAGCGACAGATAGTTTTTTTGAATCAAAAAGGTTATAAAATTATGGAAAAATATATTTTTTTAAAGTTTTTTTTATTCTGGGCCCTTGAAAAGGGCGGTTTTACTGTAAAACCGGTAGGACGTAAATAAACTAAAATATTTTAAGATTTGCATGTTCATTTATTTTGAAAATACAGAATTATATCTTGTGAAATTCCAAGAAACAGTTCTTTTTATCTCCAAGGCATAAACCAACATTACACCTAAAAAAAGGATGAATTAGAATGGAATTATATCGTGAGTTTAAGAGTTTACCTAGTACACATCCATCTAGTACGATGAGTTTCTGACTTTGCGGTACAAAGGGCACACCTTCTCGAAGTACAATGTAATGGCATGTGAGCACAGGAGTCGTATCTTATTTCGGGAGATACATTCACCTTATAGCATGGCATTGAAGATGGCCTTCCTTTTTTGGAAATATTATGGCCTGCTCCAAGTAGTCCTACGGCTATTGACAGTCTAAATTCTTTTAGGCTTAGACAAGACGATCGTTTGGCGCGCTCTTTGAAAATGATATGGGAATTAACAATCGCCATATCAACAAAATACCAAAAAATCCGATGCCACCACTTTTTCGATTTTCTGTCAATTTCATAAGTAGATTTCATCATGTCCAGTTTATCCACATACCCCATGTTTCTATTGTAATTAACAATAAGAAGCGGACAAGCAAATTCTTTTATTGTACCATCATGTGGTTTTCTATTTGTTTTGCTACTGATAGACGGATCTGAGTAGTTACCAAGCAAATGAACAGCTTTATTATCTTTCCATTTTACATACACTATACTATCTTTACTTACTCTCCAATCAAATTCTCCTCTGCTAAGATGTTTATCATCTCTCACGTTATTAGGTAGGTCCTTTCTCGTACGTTTTACTGTCCCAGAAGCATATATTAACTGACTTTGAAGCAACTTTTGAAGAGGCACAGAATTAAAATAATTGTCAAAATAGATGTGGTGCCCTTTTCCGATAAGATTATGTGTCAGGTCTGTAACTACTCGAGCGCCCAAGTCCTTTTCTGTAGTATCTCCAATTTTTCCAGTATATATCTGAAATTCACAAAGGTAGCCTGATTTATCTGCCCTAACCCATACCTTATACCCGCGTTTTATCGGTTTCATAGGCATGTATTGCTTCAAGCAACTGCGCCCTTTAAATCTTATCATGGATTCATCTATAGCTTGATTTTTGCTGGGTTTGTATGAATTTAAAAAAGTTTACGATATCTTGTTGATAAAAGGACGTAATTTGTAGAGCTTGTCGTAATTAGAAGAATCTCTGGAGGGTAAAACTGAATTATCATTCAAGTGAAAGTTAGAAAGTAACCATATAAACCGATCTCTAGGTAAAATTTGACTTATGAAGTTATCCCGAAGTTCTGGACGAGAAGACCAATAGTCCCTGTAACTAGGAAGCTTTTTAATTCCCATTAAAATATTTGCAGACAAAAATGCCTTCATTTCTTTTGCGCTTGTTGGTTTGAATGAATTTGGGTTTCCATACTTCTGAAGAGCATATAAATTTGTTTGGAAAACTATGTAATCAACTAATGTTTCAGGAAATAAATGAAGAAATACTTCAGTTGGCGACTCTACTTCTTCAGGTATATTAGGCCCAAATTTTTAATTCTTCTGAAAACTGTTTAATATTTTGTAGACAAAATTCTGTAGACTGTGTCCAAATAGTTTTATTAGCTAACTCACGATGCCTAATTGTAGAAAGAGGAAGTTCGTCTTCACTATCCCATTCATAGTTATTATAACTGTTGTCCTTTTTATTTGGAACGTCGTAGTCCACGTTTTCAAGAAAATCGATGGGCATATTATCTATATCAAATAACTCAACATCACCCTGGTTATTTGCCATATAATTTTGTTCCTCATTTTCTTCGTCCCCACTAATATCCCCTAATTCGGATTCATTATCACTTGGAATTTCATCCAGGAATGTAAATACATCTCCCGCATCCATTGCTTCCAGCTCCCGCAAATTTATTAGTTTGCGTTTACCTAAAACCAAAATACGTCCTTAGAGCCCAGCGGTTTCACGGCGAAACCACTAAGTTTGTATAATAAAAACATAATATAATGGTATTTTTTTTCCCACCAAATTGTTTTAACCATTTCATACATCAACTTTCAAAATACAAAATACATATTTTGCTTACCTGACATGGTAAAAAATAAAAATATTTGACCATAAACTTTTGCACGATCAGCACATAACAAAGACACATGGATATTATATCACATGTTCGTCTTTCCACAAAATGGTATAGTTTTTTAAATTTTTTAAATTTCACCCTTTAATAAGGGAAAATGTAACAAATATTAATGTTGTTTGACTTTTATTTTAAATTTGTGTAATAATGTAATATTTTATTGAAGCCCTCTAAATGTTTTGTTGGCTCAAATTTGCTGCGGCTGCTGCTTGACGACGAATAGCACTGATGATGATTTTACCGAAAGCGCTCTGCTAGGATTTTTTTAATAAAAATTTGCACGAAATACAAAGTCTCTTCATTTCCTACATGGATATTAGTCTGCAAATAGAAAATAAACTAGCTTTGGCACAAAGTTCGTTTCACATTCGATAGAGGGACATCTAACGCTCGACCACGCCTACTGGTATAGCCGCAAAACCGATCGGCGCTTAAGGTAAAAATTATTTTGTAGGTGGTTTCACCGTGAAACCGGTGGGCAACAAAGGGTTAAATATATGGATAATACCCAATTGGCTCCTGACGTAACCATTTTCATTTTATAATACCGGAATCAAAAAACTTCCAATCCGCTGGTAAATTGATATGTGTTTAAATATTCAAATAAACAAAAACGATGTTTAAAAAAAATAAAGTCTTAATAGTTTATATTCTGATTCATCCTCGTATTTATCAAACAAAACAATAAAATACTAAATGTGAAAATAAACAGTGTTAGTAATCAAAAATTAATTCGGATTTTTTTTACCCAAAAGTTGCCGTTGTTCCTCTGACACTAAACCTTGCCACGCCCAATTTCTGTCTTGTACACTATTTGTTGGAGTGGGGCTATCAGATGCGGGACTTGACATATCCGGTGAACACCGAACCTAATATGAAAATGTAAACAAGCTATTACCTTTTTAACAGTTACATTAAAACTCAATAAGTCTGAAAAAACGACATAATATCCTAGTTTTCTAGTTTGTGTCGTTCTATAAAATTAACACCATTCATTGCAAGCCTCCAGACCTTATTAAGATGGTATTCTAGTCTAGGAATATAAAAAACATGAAAAAAATGTTTTTTTTTTCATATTTCGATATTAAAGAATTTTTCTTAAAAGGAATCTTTAAAATTTGAATTATTTTAAAAGTTATAGCTAAAGTTGTTGTGAAGCTAGAATCGAAAGTTCTGAGTTTCGAGCTTTAAGTGCTCCAAAAGAAGGAAAAAATGCTCGTATTTCAGAGAAAAATCCGTTAAATATTCAATTTGAGGTATAAGAAGTCCCAAATTTTGCAGCCGCAATCGCTGAATAAAGAAATGTAAATTATATCTACTGTTCTATCTGTTAGACTACCTGAAACTTAAACTTTAAACGCGTTTATCTTGAAACCATTTTTTTTAAACGTTTGTAACAAAATCTCCAGTTCTAATTGACCGATTTTCTTGAAAGTTAGCATGAATTTTCTTAATATATTCCTCTATGGCAGGAACCAACGAAAAATCCAAATTTTTAATATTTTTAAAAATTTGAAAACGTTCAAAAATAACTGAAAAAACCTACCGTTTTTTTTGAGAAACAGCCATTTTACGAGAAAATTTGTTTTTTCATTTTCCTTGGTTCCTGCCATAATGACATTTGTATTGATAAAGAATCTACCATTTTTTTACTTTTCAGATGACCAGAAGAGAGAGTAGGTAGGAAGGTAGGTTTAAAGCAAGGGTGGTAAACTTAACAAGGAGTGCTCGATTTTTACTATTTGTCCGCAGATATAGGTTATGTTTGGACGTCATGCGTTTGCCCATTTTGCCCAGAAGGTAGATTTATTTTATCAATTTTTGTTAAATATTTAACTTTTAAATACTATTTTCGATATGAGCTTACTATTAGAACTATAATGTATAACATTTTCGAAAATTAAGACTTTATACCACTTGTAAACAAAACAAACAGGCAAACGGATTACGTCACAAATACCGAATTGACATTTAAATTGCCGTATATGGGCTTATATGGGATCGAGCACTCCTTGTTAAGTTTATTACCCTTGGGTTTAAAGTGAGTGGACTTTTTACCCCCTCCACTGCGACCGCTTGGTCTATTGTGGCTCACACCTTTTTATATTTCTCCCAATAGGATCAGACTTCTAATGAATCCGATACCAGATTGGGAGAGAGTTCTTACTAGCGATGAGCGATATATCACTACCGGTGATTTAATCGCCGTTATTGAAAAATCGCTGATAGCAAACGTTGACTAAAATCGCAAATAACGGCGATTGAAAAGAAACCAGCGATTTTTTATAATATCGAAATCGCGTCAACTTATATGCAACATGCAACACAGCTAATCGCTTTCCGTCGCGTGGGTGCTGGAGTGAAAAAAACGTATTTTATTTCAAGGGTCCTCGACTCCATCTTCACGACCCTCACTGAACTATATAGCAGAATTACGGTTTTCTATAATATTTATGCAAAGGAAGGTGTAGTATCAGAGAAATGGAAGTCCATTTCTCTGTGTAGATAGTATAAGTATAGTAGATCTTTTTTGCATTGTGGAATTTAAAATAATCGCCGTTATTGAAAAATCGCTGATAGCAAACGTTGACCAAAATCGCAAATAATATATTATATATTTATAAAAAAAACAGTATAATAGGAGGCGAGCAAGTGAAATTAATATACAGTAGCAAAATGAATAACACGAGGGCGCTAATAGCTGCAAATAATAAAAACGCTAGTTTGGCGTAGTGTGAAAAGTCGCGATCGCGATAACGGTTTTAAATCGCCGTTATTTAAAAATCGCGATCGCCGATAACGGCGTTATGGAAATATCGCTGTTTAGCTCATGCCTAGTTCTTACAACTCCTCTTACTCGTGTCGGTACCGGACATGAGCACAATGTGTTCTGATGTGTTCTGGTGTCTCTGTCTCCTGGAGAGTATGACGAGCAGACGCAGAAGAGAGGAAATCGTGACAAGATGGACAAATTCTTTTTTCTCCCTCTACTTTAATAGCGTATAACTTTGTAAAACATGTTTTTTCTTTTAGATTTTTTTGTGAATTCTTAAAATATAAATACTTAAATGAATGACAAAAAAATGGATGACGAAAATATTAATTGTTTTTATTGACCGTCAAAAAACACTTGAAATTTGGGTTTCTAGACGAATACTCAACTCCATTTGAAAATTGAAACTTAAGTTTTTTTTAAAGGAATCCAGAGACTTGCATTTTTTTCTCGAAAACAAAACCAGATGGAAAAAAATACCAAGAGACAAAAAAGTTGTATTTTTGTTGCTTAATTTAAAAAACATATATAAAAATTGTAAAAGTCAAAGGTCTATATTTTTTCAGAATTATTTTCGATAAGGTGTCTCTTGAGACGCCTCTGGACATATTAATTTTAATTTAATTAGGCCCAAATAACGTTTTTTATTTGTTCCCTTTAACGTCTATTACAGTCTTTCTCAAAGTGGGCGATAACGCCCCCTTGTGGGCGCTGGAGGCCTAGAGGGGGGCGGTAAGGGACCCAGAAAAAATTGGGGGGCGCTGATTTGATTTTGGGGGGCGATGGGTGATTTGTAACGTCAGCTACTTCATATTTTAAAATTCAATTTAAATTAAAACCTTTCACTACACAACATCCAAAAAATTTATTTTAGGTTTGAATATTTAATTTTTAAATTAATTTAATATTTTTAATGCGTTTTTCTTTACCCCAACGCTATTTATATGTTAAGATATTTAGTAATAGGTATCAAACACTGAAATATATTCGTGTCTTCAAGTGTCGCAGGTGAGGTGCCCACCTCTGAAGACACGTGTTAAAAATATGTATATATTGTTGCGGTCAAGCAGAGCACTTGCCGAACGCGGGATTTTTTTATGTACCTAATCTAGTAAAATTAAAGAAAAAATAAAATTAAGCTTAGAATGTTTAATTATAATTCACGTTTGGAGCAAACAAATATTGGACGATTTATTTGTGCAATCCTGTATTTTAGTCCGTCAACGTTCGTCGGTCCGTGTTTTCGGAGTGCAGGTGCCCAAATACACAGCCGCGGCTTGCGACCGTCCGGCGACTGACGTGACTAGAGGTGTGTCGTTCGTGAAGGATTCGTTCAAAAAGAACGAACGTTTTTGACCCACTTGCTGGATCGCTCTGCGATGAATAACGAACCTAGTTTTGTTTTATGTGTACTCGTATTGTCGGTTCGAATCAGTTTTGGCTATATACCTATTTGGCAATTAAAAGAATTTTTTTTCTTTGTTTTAACTATTTTTTGACCAAAGACTTAATTTGGAGGTTCATTTGTAGGTTTTATTGATTATAGTTTTTAAAAGTTTTATTTCAAATATGTTTTTTAAAATAATAATTATACCAAAATAAAATACATGCAAATAATTTCTTTATTTAAGAAAACTATCACATTTTTGTTGAATTCATTACCGATCGAGTCCGACCGGCATCGGCATCATAATAAAGTGAATCGGTTGCGGTCGAATCTTTTCAAGTGAATGCATCAAATGAATTGATTCAGTAAAAAGATTCGAACTTTCCACCTCTAGACGTGACGTTTCGCCGCATGCACGCATTTCACTCGCTCGCCCTCTCGCCACTCTGCCCGCTACACTGATACTCTTAATATTGTAAAGTTGAATTATAATTGCTCAATGTTGATAATTTTAAATAAAAGATACTCTTAATATTGTAAAATGCAATAATAGTGCTCTCTCTGGTAGGAAGTGTCGTTTAGAATATAAGTTTAATTAAATTCCAGGCGAGACTAATATGTTATTAAGATTTTTAAGGTGGCGAAAAAGTGGGGGGCGCTACAAAATAACTGATTTTCAAAGTGGGCGTTAGACAAAATAAGTTTGAGAACCTCTGGTCTATTATATTACAGATACAAATACATAATGTTAAAATTAATTAAAAATTTAAAACTTCATCAAGTCCTAGGTCTTCCTGAATTGTTTCAGTAAAGATGCTAGTTTACCCCATTGCTCAGCTAAACCAATCCTTTGGATAATGAAACTTTGGGATTTTTTGCATGGATTTTTTTTGCAAATTTCCTTTATAAAACCCTTAGCCTCATCACCCAAAGGACCAAAAGTTTCCACAGCAAAAGGAATGAACATAAAGCAGTCTTTGAGCCCTTTATATTTTAAATGTTTTTTATTCTTAGCAAGACAAGCAGCCGCACCTCCTAATTTAGAAATTTTACCCAGATAGGATTTTGCAAGTGTATGGCTTCAAGTAGCGTCCCAAAGTCATTGTTTTTCATATTTTCAGGGTTTTAAGGTCATTCCATCTACCCGTTTTCATCGCTTCTGCAAACTACAAGAGGCTCTAAAACAGAAGGATTTTCAGCTGAAATCAGAGCTCTCTTGATAATGTCATTTGTCTGATTGTGTCTAGAAGAACGCCCTGTGCTTTTTTTGCAGCTTAACTCATGTAGGCCATAAATATTATCATTATCGCTGCAAAAGCAGGTATGCTGTCCACACAGACAGACCAAGTCTGAGAGCGATTTTAGCCTAATTTGGTCCTTACTAATAGAAATAACACTAATACATTTCAAGACAATCTACTATTTGGTATTTAAGGTAGTTACAAAAAAACCTATTTTTTTACAGTTAAACACCCTGTATCTTAAAAACTATGCATTTTCGAACCCATATTTATAAAAATTATTTTTGATATTTTTTTATAAGGAATAACCCCTTGAAATTAAGCCATGCATTTTTTGCCATACTCACCGTCTCACTGTCTGCTTCGGAATCGGTACTAATGGAATCAGTATTGTACTCCACTTCATTTTGTAATTCTATAAGATCTGGCACGGGAGATTCTGTTTCGAGAGCGCCCCAAGCGAACCTGGGCAGAGGCAGGTCGAGCTTACTAGTGATCAAGTCATTGCGCAATGGCAGATTCGCTTGGTAGGCAGCCACCAATTTGAGGGCAGAAAAGAACTGTTTTTTGTTCAGGTAATTGGTGCCGGGTGTCCAGCAAATATCAGCAATCTGCAAGAAAAAGGACAAAAAGCACTAATTTTGGAAATCTTCATATGCAAGACACTAACTTATTATTATAAGAATAATTCTATTTATACCAGAGACACTAACACAATTTAAAAAATAATCGTGGTTCTCAGGAGGCTGGTACAATCATAACAAATGATTAAAGACGAGCAAGACTCATTAACCTTTGGTTGTTTCTAGAGAAACGCCTACTTATTTAAATATCACACGCCAAAATAATAAAAAATCCCTTTAAAAAAAAACATTTTAACAAACAAATCAAACTAAAAGCCTTCCAATCTCGCTAATTACAATGCAAAACAATACTCAAATAGAATGTTAATTACCTGGGCTATAACATCATCAGGGATGTTCCCTGACTTTACCAACTCTATCGTCTTGTTCAAGGTGGCTTTCCCCGATTTTTCTTCATCGCAGCACAAGAAAATATCCGAAAAATACCTCTGGAAAGTCTCTGACAGGTGTAGCTCATCCATTTTTTACATTTTCTTGTGTTTTTTTTGACGTTTTTAGCTGTTTAGCACTTTGAGGTTATGTTAGATGGAAAATGCAAATTTACTATATGCAACCAGTTAAACATAGTTTAACTAGCGTTTTACCAGTTGCATAAGCTGAACATAATTAAAATCAAGCTTATAGGGTGAAACAAAAACAAAATGTTTTTTTTTTCGTGGGAATGGGATGTTGTGGGTATATTACGATGGTGTTGCTACTACTCTTTCGTGATAAATATGATAATACCAGATATACCTGTACTCATCACCTATGTGAGAGAACCACGAATCTTCGTAATTCATGAGATAGGTACCTTAATCAGCGATACTTTATGGGTTTATAAATATTCATGGCCATTTAGGATTTAAGAGTCCTTTCCAAAGGCGGGTTCTTTCAGTTTTGTTCGATCTTCATTCCGTTGTTAACCTTTTTTTAGTTTACATTAATAATAATAAACAAAGTTGTACTGTAAAATTTTAAAAAACTTTAACATAATATAGGTTTGTGTCGTGATTGCCGTGATAAGAAACAAGTTACTACTACTTTGGACTTTTGGCGGGAAAATATATACATGGTAGTGAAAAAGTTTTTCGAAGAATTCTTTCAGGTTTTGCAAAGTTTTTGAGGTTATTTTAGAGTGTCATTTCCTCGATTTGCTACATCTTAAGAACTGTTTAATCGATCATTAAGTAGTAAAAAAGTAGGCAATGAAACTGTTAGGTATTTACTTTTAATACTATCGTGAAACAAATAAGTTTTTTTTTAATTGAATAATCAAAATAAAATCTAACCCAATAAAATACATTAGTTGGTTGTCTTGATTTTTCTTAAAGTTTTTATACATATAAAACAGTATAAACACTTTAAGAAAAATCAAGAGAGACAAGAGTTTTATATATTATTATGTATATTTTCCTTGCGTAAAAATTTTCTTGCCGCTTTTTTTTGCATGCAATTTTATTCAGTTATTTATTTTTGTTTTTAGTTATTTATAAATATATTTTAACCACCGCTCTACGCTCTTTTTAAGTTTAAGTTAAGGTCTAGAAAATTGTGGCAACGCCGATTTTAACCAAATTTGGTATACGGGGGTTTTTAAATAAATGGCTTAATAAAAACAAATAAAGCCTTTTTTACATTTTTATTTATATACAATACAGTAGTAATAATTCATATCAATACGTAAACAGATGTTTTTGAATAATCCCTGAAAAACTAGTAAATGTTTATAATATATTTTTAATGTCACATCTTGAACTGTAATTTTTTATATTTCACAAAAACATTAGCCTATCTTAAGGACGCAGAACATTTTTAAACCTTCAAAATAAACCCACTTCTTGAAAAAGAAAGGAAATGTTTAATAACAACAGTCAGAAAAATAAAAAGCTTTATAGCCTAAATATTAAATTAAATCATCAAATTGTTGGTAGCAGTATAACACTGTTTTATTTTTAGGTCCGCATTACAGTTTGCAATTAAATAAAAAAGTTAAAAAATAGATATCAAAAAAAGTTTTAAAAAAGTGTTTATCAAATATTGTGTCGAAATTTAGCGTAAAAATCAAGAATTTTGTGCAAACAGAAGGAGGAATAGTCAGGGCCGGATTTAGGGGAGAGCAACCGGGGCTACAGCCCCGGGGCCTTCACAAAAGAGGGGCCCCCACAATAGAGACTCCGGCAAAAAAAATTTCAAATTCAGACCAGTAAACACTAGTAAACAACTTTTCCTTTCATATTTTTTTCACGTTTTACCTTCACCTACAGTATACTTTGTACAAACATATAAATCATCTCTTTATAATAAATATTGAGCACGATGTTTTAAAGGAATTAGATATGTCTGATATAATTAAACAATCAAAAAATCTGGAAAAGTGCAAGAACTTTAATGAAAGGGCATCGGACTCCATTTTATTAAACATATACTGATATTGTTTTTCGTATTTTGTTCTAATTTTGTAAGAACTGCACTTTAATTTTTAATTGCTATTATTTTAAAAATATATTTGTAAAAGTCAAGTAATTTTTTTCTTATTTTTTGAATGGTAAGAACTAGGGCCCCCACACGAAATCTGCCCAAGGGCCTCCACAGTCTTAAATCCGGCGCTGGGAATAGTAAAAATGAGATTAGTTTGATTTTCAAGTGGGATGATCTCAAAAACGCCAGCAAAAATTTTTTTTTAGATTCGTGATCAGCGCTCCAAAAACCCCTCCTATAACAAATTGGATCACAATCGAAGTTGCAACTATCATGACAATTACCTAAGTTAATTATGTATACATTGTACGCAAGAAATCTTTTAAATAGAGATATTTTTACAGTTTGAAAGATTTCTTGCTTCCATTTTTCTTGCTGGAATTTTTCTTCCGAATTTTTTTGAATGCAATTTTTTTTTTCACATATTTTTACAGTTTAAAATGTATTCCTGCAATTTGTTTTAACAATATAGGGTTTATCAATTTACTGAAATTTGTAAACAACATATTTAACTATTTGGTAAAATTCTCATGTCGAAAATCAATGCACAAACAAGTATTTCATTTGTTTATTTATAAATTAATATGTATACTTTAACCGTCACTCGACGTTTTCTTAAATTAAGTTAATTGTATAGTGTCAAAATAAATTAAGCAGGTTGGTGATGACTAAAATAATCATCAAAATAGCCGGTTTGCTGCAAGAAAAATAGCGCCTGCCGTATTCCTGAAAAAAAACTGCAGCAGGTTTTAGAACGAAAAAAGTGCGCGAGTGCATATAGAAAAATTGCAGCAAGATAAATTTCACGTAAGAAATCTTTCAAACTGTAAAAATGCTTTTTAAATCTATAAAAACACCCTGAAATATGTCTCTCTTTGAGTAGATACCTACTAGAGGCACCCTTACCGCTCGACAGTGTAAACAAGAGTGTGAGAGAGGAAGAAAAATCGAACTATAATCTTTCTCTTTGGCTCCAACGCCCTCATTGGTCCAACCAATCAAAAGAGCGGGGTATATACTTCCCTCACCGACAAGAAATCAGCATTTTGAAGCGAAGAAGAAAGGTTATAGTCGGATTTTTCTTTCTCTCTTTCAAACCAGAAGTTCCCGGAAAAAAACTGATTTTACATTCGTGATTAGCGCTCCAAAAATCCCCCGTATGAAAAAATTTATAAAAATTACGGTCATTTCCGATAAGTAACATTTTCCAATCCTAATTCTGATCTTTTTAAAAAACAAAGTAAAGAGAGCAAAAATAGTTATAAAAATATCATCAGGGATGAAATATCAACATTTTGTTAAAATCATCAGATGGTTTTGCTCTAAAATCTATCGTGAGGTCACACAAGATTACTGCCGGTTTTCGGATGATTACGCTAACCGCTTATTTTAGAAACTCCTTATTACCTTTTGCCACTTCCAAGTAAGTTTCATCATTCACAGAAGAAAGTTTTTTATGTCAAATAAAACAAATATTCATACATCTGATTTTTTACATTTTTTTTTAATGAAATATAACAAAACACAACGAAAAATATAATATCCTAATATTAAATTTTCACAACTAACAGAAATTCATAATATCCATCATGGTTCAAAGCCGATGCCGACGTCTTAATAGAATAGCGTCTAGCGACACCCCCGCTGGCGAGCTTTTTGACAGTGTTGACACATGAAACATGCTTTATTATACATAGACTCTGCGTGTAATTTGAAAAGTAGGCTTTTTCTAAATAATGTATTTATTGTAAAAAAAGCAAATCAAAGGACTTTTCTAATACGTCTCCGCATTTTTACGTCTGATATATAATTGGGGATAATAAAAAGCCGCTTTGCTAACCAGAACTAACCATGACCGACTAGAACCTAGCGCTTTTAAATTTGTCTAAATTATCCCTATATAGAAGTTATTAAGAAATTTTTTATAATTTTTGATATGGTAGAAGTTATAAATTTTTTAAAAGTGTAATTATATATTCTCTGGGTGTCTTCTAATACGTTGTTAAAATTTTGTTTATAACTTCTACAAATAATTTAGACAAATTCAAAAGCCCTAAGTTCTAGTCGGTCATGGTTAGCTCTGGTTAACAAAGCGGCTTTTTATTTTCCCCTATTATAATTCAGACGTAAAAATGCGGGGACGTATTAAAAAAGACCCCAAATTATTACATTAAAATGTATTTTTTTAGCCGAGTACCTGCATAAAAAAGTATGTTTCATGTGTCAACACTGTCAAGAAGCTCGCCAGCGGGGGCTCGCTAGACGCGAGTGGTGGCTTAAATGAGCATGTAATTAAAACAACTGACTTGTCCACTGATTAAGACAACGACATATCTTTCCTCAGCGCTTTTTTATCGATGAATTTAAAAACGGCTTGATGGAACAGCAATTAGTGTTTATCGATAAATGAAACAACACGCCTCTTCTCTTTTTTTTCTGGGGGCCGTCTTGATTTACTTCCAGAGGCAGCGCAGCCGCCTTGGCTTTTTGTGCCTAATCTTGCCTTTTCTAAACTAACAAATACGTTAATAAGGGTTAGATTAAGTAAATTTTAAAGCTTTTTTATTTGTCAAAAATAGTGAAAATATCAACTCCATCGTACGTGGCCAAACATTATACAACTTTTTTTTATAAATTATTTTGAAATTCCCCCAAACAATGCCATTTTAACTAATTTTTAAAAATAATATCAATTTTGACAGATTACAGGTATAGTCTGTCTCAAAGTATATCGTTATGGCTTTTGACGGACCAAACCCCAATAAACCTTTAACGATTTTATTACCTATTATTATTGGGTAAATCCATTTGTTCATAAAAGGGGTGGGCCAGGTATTTCTTAATTTTAACCATTAGGCATATAAATATTTTTGGCTAATATTTTAGTGGCAGTTTTTAATAACCGTTTTTACTGTGCATTTCGAAAAAGTTGTTTTACGAGAATATAACTATGTCGCGTCCAAAAACATTTGTCATTAGATGCAAAACAGGTTGTGAAAAATGTGTATGAAACTTTAATCAGTAGAGGTCTAATTAAACAAGAAGCTTTAAAAGAAACCTGTCTACTTACAAAAACTCCAATATCATCGATAAGGGATATTATTATTAGTGAAGAATTGAACAAAATAAAAAAACGTAGTGATTTTCAATCTCACCGTATAGACAATAGTGATCAGAAAAAATTATTTTAACTTGTAAAAACATACTATATTTTTTTTCTGTAAATTTTTTGAATCACGCTGTATATCTCTAATAGCTTAAGCAATATTTTTTTTTCAAATTGATATATGGGTGTTCTGCATAAAATTGGGTCATGGTATTGCAATTATACCATTTTTTAGTATTTTCACCTTGATCTTACATCTTACAAGAAGAATTATGGGGGGCGTTGATCTATACCATCTATATATTTTATTCGTACCATTGAGAACAATAAACGGGCAGGTCTGTACATTAATCATCGATTAATTTATGTGTATTAAAAAAATAATGGACTTTTGTTATACAGGGGGACTCATACGGCCAAGTGATGATCGCGTGGTTAAATTTAGTTTTGTTTGTTTAACAAAACGTCATTGTCAGTGTTATTCAATAATTTTAGTAGGCAACCTGTCAAAATCTGACATTTTGTTAAACATTCTAAACCGTTGTTAACTTTTAACAATTGCTAGGTCCATTGCTAAGTTTAACAACGCGATGATCACTCGGCCGATAGTGTCACAGTTACGGGGTACCTGATTGTGGTTTGATCAAAGGGGGATGGTGAATTTTATTTCGAGTGTAAAGTTTGTCAAATATCATTCTTACTTTCATACTTTTTCTGTTCTACAAGACAGTGTTATTAGATTTACACACCGACGTTTTGTCTTCGAGCTGCCATCATCAACTTTGTTTTTTTAAATACGGCCCTGGATTTTTTATTATTTATTAATAGGTACTGCAAATGAATTCTCCTGATCGTTGGGGGTGATTTTGGGGTATTGGGGGGTTAATCAGGAAGACTTTGAATGAGCTTGTTAAGAACTATCAATTTGCAAAGTTTAAAAAAATTGGCCAAAACCCATTTTTATAAGGATTGTGAGGGGTCGTTCTAAAAGATTTTTTTACCAGTGTTCTCCTTGAAGCTAATAACATCTGGTTTATACAGGGTGTAAAAAGTATGAAGCTCACGATTTTAGAGCTCAAAACAAGTCAAAAAGTTCATATGAGACATGTGTCAAAACTTGACAGGTTGTTGTCTAAACGATATCAAAGTTACAAACTTTGGTATCAATTATTTTTGAAAAGCTTAACAATTGGTAACTTTTGTCTTAATCGCTCATCAATAGATTCATTTGCTAATAAAACAAACTAAATTTTAAATATTTTCAGTGCATTGTACAATCGAGAATATGCCGATATGTTATTAATTTACGGCAAGGCAAACCAAAATGCTAATCTAGCAGCTCAAATTTACCGTGAAAGATTTCCACCACGGTACCAAAGAGTTTTGAAAACGGGATGTGTGCAACCGAGAAATCCTGGGAGGTACCTAACTGTGGAACAAGAGAAAAGAATTTTGGAAATTGCGGAAGAAAATCCTGGTAACAATTCGAGGTCATTAGGCCGCGAAGGAAACGTATCATATACCACAGTTCACAGCTGTTACTTTTTTTTTATAATTATAGAGACTTTTTATTCTTCAAGCAAAATAAAAAAGTGCTGCTTTAAACCATAATAACTTGTGTTTTTAAAATGGATATTCAGCTTAATTTTGTAGTAAGTACCATTTTATTTTTAAGTACAGATAAAAACTCCAAATAGAGTAGAAAGTAAAGAAAAAAAAACGTAATTTTTACGCAGAGGAGGCTGGTACGTAAGAGCTGCAGAGCTGCATACCGTTAAAAAAAAACAGAAAATAGGTCAAACAATAATTTGTTGTTTTTTACTTTAATAAATTTCCAAATTAAATATTAAAACAAATTTCAAAAAGTAATTTTTATTTAAATAAACAACTTTTTAAAAAAGTGTAAATATGTAAAACCTTGCAAAAAACGTTCGACGTTCGACTCGATGTGATGTAGCGGGGGCGGTGTTGCCAAATTGTTTAAACTTTGAAAAGCCATATTTCGAAAACAATTATCTTTTGACCCATGTGTTCTTGGCTTGTTTTGAATTTCTCTATCGCCCATTAAAATCATGCGCATCATACTTTGACACCCTGTATTTGGTGTGGGTGCCATGTCTTACTTTTTAGATTAAAAATTTTAAAAACCCTAGAGCCGCCACTGATTTATTCCTATTCATTAAAATATTGTTAATAACATTGTCCATTACGCCGAAATTTACTTAAAATCTGAACATAATATCCTAATTATTTGTCAATGACGTAGTTTTTCAATACCTAACGATCTTTACCCATCAATCACCTGACCAATATTTTTTACAACAAACCAAAATAATAATTAAAATATAGGTACTGACTGATTAATCTATGCATATTTACAAATGTTGACAGAGCCAGAAATACTTTGTTTACTCACACAAGTGCTTGAAAAAAATCATGTAAGTCATATTATTGTCATATAGGTATATCACATAGGTTGAAATACCTACTAGAAACAAAAAGTAAGGAATGCCTAAATTTCATCATTGTCTCATGTTTTAACTTAAGCAAAACTTTTCAACGTTGCCTCACAAGAGAGAAAAACATTTAGGTACTTAGAGAAAGAATAAAAAGTTATAAATTATCTATAAAATAGTAGGAATATATCGACGTCATACCGAAAATGAACGAGCACGACCTTCAACTAGCTCGAGTAATCGTTGCAGAAGAGTCAATTCGTAGTTCCCGGAGTAGTTCACCAGATGGCAGCCCAGGTCCCTTTAAGAAAAATCATGAAGAGCGTTTGAGGTTGTTTCGGTAAGTAAATTCATTTGTTTACAATAAAATTTTAATTAATTGTCTTTTTATATTATTCTTATGGTAAGAAGTATGGGTCTGTCCTACAAAACAATGACTTAAAAGTCAATCTACAAGAGCCCGGGTAGCTCAGTCGGTAGAGCATTGGACTTTTAATCCAAGGGTCCAGGGTTCAAGTCCCTGCTCGGGCGAAACTTTTTTTTTCCCTTTTTCAATTACCTTATATAAAATTACCAAATTTTATTATTTCTAACAGTTAGGGTCTTTATGTATTATAGGTTTTATTTTAAAACATTTTAGCTGCTGTACTACACTTAAAAAAATATTTGACCCATCTATTTATAATTTCCACGGTGGCTATTTATAAATAAAAATACTTAATAATATATATTTAACAATTAAGTTTGACAACTGGCAAAATGTATATTTCCATTAAGAGACTTAAACGCATTCAGACCAAGGAAGTTTAAAGTTAAACTTCCTTGATTCTGAATCGATCATCAATCACAAATTGTTCTTAATTATCTTTGTCTCCTAAAAAGAAACAAAATGTTTATTACATTCTAGTTATTAGAACGACCTAAATTATAAATCTTATATTAATTTTTAACATTACTCTTCATATAATAGTGGACAAATAAATTTAAAAAAATAAAGGGAAATTACAATTTTGTTTCTTAAAATGACTTTTTAAAGTCAAAATTATCAACCTTCGATAGCTCAGTTGGTAGAGCGGTGGACTGTAGTGGGCATACGACTTGTAGAAATCCATAGGTCGCTGGTTCAAATCCGGCTCGAAAGAAACTTTTTTTATTACTTTTCTTCAATTTTTAAATTTCCTAATATTTAAGTATAATTAATTAATCCATTTTTTATTTAAATACTTATTTTGGGCAGCGGAAAAAATAATATACAATCTAAATAAATAAATTTTTGAACCAACTATAGAGTAAATGTGTTATCCGTCGCATTCACCATTTTATTTTTTTCGATTTATTCCGGCGAGTGAAGTTTAATCATATAGGTTAGGAATACAAAAAGAAATGTGATGCAAATATACTTAACGGACATTAAATTTACTAATGGAAAACGGTATTAAATTATTTTTTCTCTCAAATAAATTATATAGTTACTAGGAAAAGTTGTTCAAAATTAAAAGGTAGTCTCTAATACCAATTTTCAAAAAAATCGGCCTACTTTTATTTATTTGTGATTAAATTTATTTTAATATCAATTTAAATTTTTAATATTAATTTTATCAAATTTTTTGCTGTTAAGTAAGCTGGCGTTTCTGCGGCTAATAAATTATAAAAGCAAAGTATCAATAAAGCTTGTCACTATCAACGCCTACTAGTACAATAAAGAGTTGTTAATTTGGAATTAGATAATATTAAAATAATTTTTATCACAAATTAATAAAAGTAGGCGATTTTTTTTTTAAAAGATTTTAGGAACTATCTTTTTTCTTTTGAACAACTTTTTTTTAATAACTTATTTCCATATCTTCTCAAATAAATACACTTGACTCTTGAATTAAAGTTTTCAATTTTCTGAATACCGTATAAAATTTGTTAAATGTTTTTATCCCAATCTTACTCTAAGAAGTAGCAAAATTTTTTTAAAAGTAGCTTTTTTGAAAAAAAAATTTAAAAAAAACGAAGTTTTACTATTCAACACCTTTTCCGTGGATGTACTGGTGTCCCGGAAAAGGTGTTGAAATAAAAAAAAACTTCTTTAAATTTTCAATTTATCGAAAAAAGTTACTTGTAAAAAAATGTTTGCTGCTTCTATATATACGCGGTGTTCAGAAAATTAAAAAACTTTTTAAAAAGTTTCAAAGGAAGTGCATTTTAAAAGATATGGAAAGGATTACTAGAAAAAGTTGTTCAAACGTAAAAGGTAGTCTTTAATACCAATTTTCGAAAAAAACCCGGGCCCCCTTTTATTTATTTGCGATTAAAATTTTATTATCAATTAACTAATTCCAAATTTTTGTACTAGTAGGCGTTGATAGTGACAAGCTTTATTGATACTTTGCTTTTATAATTCATTAGCCGCAGTATCGTCGCTTTAAATGCTTACTTAACACAAAAAATTTGATAATAAATTGATATTAAAAATTTAAATCGATATTAAAATAAATTTAATCACAAAAAAAAAAAGTAGGCCGATTTTTTCGAATATTGGTATTAAAGACTACCTTTTAATTTTGAACAACTTTTCCTTGTAACTTATTTCCATATCTTCTCAAATAAATGCACTTTACTCTTGTACCATTTTAAGTTTTTTCAATTTTCTGAACACCGCGTATAAAATATGTTAAATGTTTCCATCCCAATCTTACTCTTAGAAGTAGCAAAATGTTTTATCAAGAGTAGCTTTTTTCGATAAAATCAAAAATAAAAAAGTTTTTTATCTTCAACACCTTTTCCGTGGACATACTGTATATATATATATATATATATATATATATATATATATATATATATATATATATATATATATATACAGTATGTCCACGGAAGGTGTTAAAAAAAAAAAATTTTTTTTTTTTATTTTTGAAAAAAATTTTTGCTACTTCTAATAGATTGGGAGGGAAAAACATTTTTTTTTCGCGGAAAAAAAAATTTAAAAAAACTTAAAATGGTATTTAAAAAGGTGCATTTATTTAGAAGTTATGGAAATAAGCTACTAGAAAAGTTGTTTAAAATTAAAATTACTAAATACCAATTTTCAAAAAAACCCGGGCCCCTACTTTATTTATTTGTGATTAAATTTATTTTACATTAATTTAAAATTTTAATTCAATTTTATCAAATTTTTTGCTGCATTCAAAGCTGACGATACTCGCTAATGTATAAAGCGAAGTTAAAAAGCTGTCATATCAACGCCTACAATTAAAAAAATTAATTTAAAAATTGATAAAAAATTTTTCAGAAATAAATAAAAGTGGGCCAATCGAAAATTGGTGTTAGAAACTACCTTTTACATTTGAACAACTAGACTAGTAACTTATTTCCATATCTTTGCAAATAAATGCACTTTACTCTTGTACCATTTTTTTTTTTTCAATTTTCTGAACACTGCGTATAAAATATGTTAAATGTTTCTATCCCAATCTTACTCTAAAAGTAGCAAACATTTTTATTACAAGAAACTTTTTCGATAAAATTAAAAATAAAGAAGTTTTTCCTATTCAACCCCTTTTTTCTGTGGACATACAAGGACGTCACGGAAAAGGTGTTAATAGGAAAAACTTCTTTATTTTAATTTTATTAAAAAGCTACTCTAAAAAAAATTTGCTTTTTAAAAATTAAGATTGAGATAGAAAAATTTAACAAATTTTATACGTAGTCAGAAAATTGAAAAAACTTTAAATTTCAAATAAAGTGCATTTATTTGAAGATAAAAAGTTTGGGAAAAGTTGTTCAAAAAGATAGTTCCTAATACAAATTTTTCGAAAAAATCGGCCTACTTTTATTAATTTGTGATGAAAATTACTTTAATAATAATTAACAAATTTAAAAAATTTTACTCATTATTGTACTAGTAGGCGTTGATAGTGACAAGCTTTATTGACACTTCGCTTTTATAATTCATTAGCCGCAGTATCGTCAGCTTTAAATGCTTACTTAACAGCAAAAAATTTGATAAAATTGATATTAAAATAAATTTAATCACAAATAAATAAAAGTGGGCCGATTTTTCGAAAATTGGTATTAGATACCCACTTTTAATTTCATATCTTTTAAATAAATCTTCAACACCTTTTCCGTGGACATACTGTTTTTTATATATATATATATATATATATATATATATATATATATATATATATATATATATATATATATATATATATATATATATATATATATATATATATATATAAAAATAAAATATAAATTTTTATATATATTTATATATATATATATATATATATATATATATATATATATATATATATATATATATATATATATATATAAAAATAAAATATAAATATATATATATATATATATATATATATATATATATATATATATATATATATATATATATATATATATAAAAATAAAAATATATAAATATAAATATATATATATATATATATATATATATATATATATATATATATATATATATATATATATATATATATATATATATATATATATATATATATATATATATGTGGATATATTTATATGTGGTAGGTATATATATTTATTTGTCTGTCCGCGTGATTCTGAAGTTTGGCTTGAGCTAAAATCATAAAATTTGGCACAGTGGTAAATCTTTAGCAGTGGCTAGAACCCTAACGAAGCCCCCTTTTTGAATTTCGCCCCCGGGACAAAAATAGGAGCTAAAAAGTGTTTTTTACCGTTAGCCGTACGGAAGGCGTCTTACGGAGACAGAGGCTACTTAATATATTGTCTCTCGCGTGGCGGAGACATGCTTTTCATCTAGTAGTGTATAAAGTGTAATATTGACACGATAACATATGTGTCACTTACGGTTGACACCCAGATTTTTAAGAGGACTAAAATAATTGCAACATCCAGTATAAAGCAGATCACAAGTTTTTTAATCTTGCCCATAGCTACAAGAAAATTTTTAATTGTATTACAATAACCAAACCCACGTCACGAATCTATTGATCTCTCTTTCCTTGTCTAAGATTGATCTATACTTAATGTGTAGGCAACCCAATATTTAAGGATTCTCTTATCCAGTTTAATCAATAACTTTTTAAGAATATTATTTGCTGTCCCTACAGTGTTAAGTCTTCCTGCATTTTGAAGGTTAAAGGGAGCAGCACTGCTGGTGTAGTGGTATCATGCAAGATTCCCATTCTTGCGACCCGGGTTCGATTCCCGGGCAGTGCAGTAACTTTTTAATGAAGTTTTTCTTGTTTTTTTACAAAAAATCAGAAATAAAAAATCTCTTTTTCAAGAAACCTGCTCTTTTTTTAAGTATAAGTATGGTACCTACAATATTTCAATAAATTTACATACAGTTGTTTGATCCACTTATAAACCAAAATTTAAAAAATCATCTTTCTCCAACATTGAATTTCTTTTGTAACTGATGGTGTTTGAAAATAATATTGTTTGAAAAAAAAAAGTTTTTCCGGTACCGGGAATCGAACCCGAGCCTCCTGGGTGAGAGCCAGGTATCCTAGCCACTAGACCATACCGGATTGTATTAAATTAAAAGTCAAGTCAAGTCAATTGTTTCGGTACAATAAAAACAAGAACTTTAAATATCCAATTTTCAAGTCATTTATACTTTTTTATCTTAAAAATAAGGTTAGAAAGGAAAAATAAAATACAATTTTATGTATAGCCGCCAGCAAGTCAATACTAAATTGTGTTTTCCGCTGCATGAGCAAGTTAATCAATAAAAGCCGTTTTACACATGGCAATTTCGATGAATAACTTGAAAAAGTGGATAAATTATAGACTTAAACCATATTATTATACTAACCTGGAGGGATAAAGCAAAGCGCAGAAAGAAAAACAACAATTATCGCCGTTGCTCTCTCTCACAGTGTACCTGTTTCGCCGATTCAAATAATTTGCGAATTAGGTACGCTGTGAGAGAGAGATAGCAGCGGCGATGACTATTGCTTCCTCTTTCTAATGCAACCAGGTTTTTGGCGCTTTGCTCCAGGCTAGTATCGAAGTATAAACCTCTTGACACTGACCTATCAGCACGTGGAGCGTGTGAGAAAGGTTGTGCTTCTCTTCTTTTTCTCTTTTGTACGTTTCCATGGCACGCTGTGTCTAGAAGGTAATATGTAGGTACGAAGGTTTTTATTTTCCGATTAATTAGAGCAATAATTTTGGTAATAATTCTCGCACGTGTAAAACGGCTCTAAAAAGCAAGGCCAACTAACATTTTAGAAATTTGCGCTTTTTTTAGATTTTGTTTTAGTTTTTATATGTAACTACCCTGATTACGGTTCGGTTTATGTTCTGTCTTTGTTTCGGAGGTGTCCTAAAAAGAAAAGAACATAGATAAATAATGATTACGGTCATTTTTTCGATGTTATAAATGTAAACAAATATTTTTTGCAAAGGTCACTTGTTGTCCTTTTATAAAAGCTAGAGCGAGATAAGGCGATTAAAAGTTAAAACAATTCGAAGGACATATTCCATATTGACAACGAAATGTCAAAACATAACCTAATAGTGGTTTGTATTGCCAAATAAATTTAAGCGATGTTATAATTTTGACGTGAATGCTACGATAATTTAAATAATAGTCAAATGTCCGCGTTGTGGTTAGGCTCGGAGGTAGATCTGCCAACTTTACACAAATGTAGGTCAGCTGAAAAACTCGAATTTAGGCTCTCATGCATCGTTAACAAAAAGACTCAAACTGAACATTCCATTAAACAGTTTGAAGAGGTCCTGGATCAAATAAATCAGGGGGAACATAGCAAACAGAGGAGGTCGGGCACTTGGCCGTAAGTTTTGTTTTTTTCCATAAGTTTGAGGTCAGTTGTCCAATTGACCTCTTTTTGACAAGTTTAATGTTTAAGGCGTGTTTATGTATTTTACCATGATTTAATGTGAATTTTCTAGTATTGAATGAACAATAAACTGATTTTTATTATTAAAATAAGTTTTTTAGTTGAAAGAATTGGCTAAATTTTGTACTATTTAATAGAATTTGTAACAGTTCTGAAGAAGAATTAGTATGATCCGGTATGGTCTAGTGGCTAGGATACCTGGCTTTCACCCAGGAGGCTCGGGTTCGATTCCCGGTACCGGAATAATTTTTTTTAAGTTTTAATATTCTTTATTACTTTTTATTTTATGAAATATGCTGTTCTAAAAAAGTCGCATTAAAATATATATTATTGAATACCACTATAAATTATTTATTATTTTTCTTTTTTCTAAAAATATTTGGTAACTTCATAATTTAAAATTGTAAGGCTATTTTTTTTCTATTTTACTTTTTTTATTGCCAATGTTTGTATTTTTCGGATTTATTATTTAAAAGGAAAATTTTTTGGTGCCCTTTTGAAAAGAGAGTGTAAACACATTTTTAAAAAGTTTCTCAAAAAAGTTAAGCAATTTTTATTGTCGGATCTTTAAAAAGTTTATACATTAAAAGACACGTGCGGGAAGCGGCACATTATAAAAAGCAAAGGCGGTCGCTAGTTCAAATTAAATCTTTTCGGCTACTTTTTATGTTTTTTCTTTCAAAGAGAACCATATCATTTATATTGATCAACTATATATTTCCCGAATTTACTATAGCAGGGGAGAAAGGGGAAAAAATGAGCCTTGTTTTCACGGGGTAGACCAAATTTTTAGGAGGTCTAAATATGACGTTACGCTTGTGTAAATACATGGGTATTAAAATTTGTTACTCAAATTTAAACCGTCTGAAGCAATTTTTAGTTCTTCGGTGATGCTTTCGAGCGAAAAAAAGTTTATCAACATTAACAGTATTTTTTTTTTATCTTTATGACAGCTCACGAAGGCTCATTATATATGTATATTATATCCTACGGATTATATATACATATATAAATAATCCAAAGTACCTAGTGCCCCGGGTTCCGGTGTTTAACCCATTTCTTCCCAGTTGTTCCGTCAACGTTGTCCAAGTACTGAAACATCCAATGTTGCATTTCACAACACCTTTTAGACAACGCGGTAGTGCCACCACGGACGTTATTTTTAAATAACTACTACCTAAAAGTGTCTCTCCGGCACTGGGAATCGAACCCGGATCGCCGGGCCCGCGAGCCGAAACTCTGACCACTACGCCACCGGAGACACAATTTTGAGAGTATCTCATTAATTTATTGATATTTTTTGAAAAAATGGTTTGTTATTAACATTTCTTTTTTATAATGAGGCCTTAGCAAGTGTTCAATGATCCCAGAAAATTTCCTTCACCATCTTTATTGCGTTTTGATAAAAAATTATTTTGCCCATCTGCATTTTTTAGCCGTTCAGCACATCTATCCAGTGTGAAATGTAATGGATTTTTCGATGGCCGTTTTTGCGAAAAATATTGGTGTTGCGAAAAAAATGGTAAGAACCATATTTGTGGATTTCGAGGTGATCTTCATTTTTTGTCTGAACAAAAAATCTCTAATTCGTATATTTTGGCAGATATTCGCGGAAAACCTTTTTTGGGGACTTTGGAGGGCCATTTTCAGCGGGTTTCCACGTCGGAATCGCGATAAACTTTTTCTCCCTCGAAAGCATCTGGGAAGACCTAAGAATTGTGCCACAAATGAATACTGTACAGATTTATTTACAGCTTGGGGAACTTTCAGGTAGACCAATTATAATTTCAAGCTTTAAGTTCCCCATTCTCCCCTACTGGGTTTTATAATGTTTACTTAAGAGCAAATCCCATGATTTCGGAAAATTGGCATGTTTATAATTAACTGTCTGCAGTGCAGAGACCAAAAATAAACTGAAAATTTGAGATTTTACGTTTGGTTTAGTTAGTTTTGCTAATTTTTTGTGTAAAAATGAACGGTATAAGGGATAATTCTGTGATTAATGGGTTTTCGAGATCTGTGAGCGTGTTAGATAAGAAAGAAATTGACAGGTTATTAATATTATTATTATATATTTTGATTAAGCAAGTGTTATGGTGGTTTTATAGGGGTCCGGTGTAGTTTAGCTCCATTCGATTTGAATAAAATAAATATTACAGATAAAAAGAACACATTTTGTTTAGTAGAATTCCAAAAGAAAAAATCCGAAAAAATGCATTTTTGCAGAGAAAAATGAAATTAAAAGTCGAAAAAATACTATGTTTTTAGGTTAAGTAAAAGGCCAGAATTTGCGACGTTGTCGAATCAAAAAAAATTGTTCGACGGCGCATTTATGATAAAGAAATTTTACAATTTAATGAGGAAAACCTAACGACAACTAACCAAAACTAGGTAATAGTTTGAATGTTGTTGTTGGTTAGTTCTGATTTGTTGTTTCTATAAAAAAAACTTCATTTCTGGTAAATGGGAAAAAAACAACCTTCAATAATAACAAATTATTAGAAAACATCTGGCAACATTGCTTATTGAAGGACGCAACCGTCAACAAAAATGTCTTTCTCACTCTTTTTCATGTTAGTCCCCATATTACTCAGCTATTTTTACGGGAAATAAAGAAATTATTTTATTTTGTAATAATGTGAGTGAAAATTTCGTTTTTTCAGACCCTATGTGTTTTATTATGGTGTAACAAATATGTGAAAACAAAAATTATATTAAAATATTGCTATTTAGCAATGGAGCTAAAGTTCACCGTAGCCGTTTTATAGATGTCTTGTTGTGAGTTTTTACATCAGCGCACGCGCATTTTTTTATAATTGCTGTAATATTTCTTTCGTGCAAGCGCTATTTTTCTTGCAGCTGCTCGGCTATTTTGATGAATAGTGTAGTGATTTTAAGGTACCAACCTTAAAACTTTTTGACAGTAAAACATCTTTACACTGACCAAGTTTTTGCGCAAAGAATTGGGCAAATTTATGACCGAAAAACAATGTGGTTAAGCAAAATTTATTTTGCATAATTTTACACGTATCCAACCTTATGACAAGTTCTTGTGCCCTAGAGGTGTAATAAATACACTTTGACAAAAAAAAATTATTGGTTATTGCTGAGATGTGTTGCTCCACTCATTTTTAATCATAAAAAATCGAAAAATAGACATATTGACATGTTTTTTTAATTTTTGTTCTATTTTACGGCGATTAACGAATCTTTCAAGTAAAATCCAAAACAAATTTTTTTTGGTGTTTATTTTTATTTTGAAAATAAAACAAATGGATATTTTTCAAGTTTTTTGTGAAAATTCTTAAGAAGTCGATTTTCGAGTTTCATACTATTTTTTCCCTTAAAAAGCATAAAAACACACAATCCCAAAAAAAAGTTGGGATATCATGATTTAAAAAATTGACTTTTTTAATTTTTAAAGTAAAAAATCTCTTCAAATTTTTCTTTTAACATATATAGAACAATAGAAAAAATAAAGAAAAAAAAACATTAGAATAAGTATTTTTTTTTTTTTTTATGATTAAAAATAGGTGGAGCCACACATCTAAACAATCACCAAATCAATAACTTCCTTACTGGTTTAAATAAAATTGGATATTTTAATAAATAATATGATTTTCAAGTTCCTTGACCTCAGAAACCTTGAAAAGGATATACAACTAATGTTTTAATTTTTTCCTTTTATTTCCTTTTTGACCTTTTTAAAGCACAAAAAAAAACCAGTATTAAAATATCAATTTTAAAGCGATATCGCTTGAACACAATAGATCGGTTACTTTTCTTAGGATTTATTTTTTTCACAATAATACTACTTCCCAAGGGAAATAAAAATTAAATGGAAAATTACGAAGATGAATGTTAAAAAATATATACAATAAATATAAAACTTATACTTGCTAATATATGTACATAAATTAAATTGAAGACTTTTTTTAATACTTAAAAAAATGGTTTTGAAATTTAATCTTGTTTGCTTTGTTATTTTCAGAAGGACAAGGTCTTTGAACGCCCCCTCTCCGGTTCAACACTTTGGACCATGTGGACGTATAATGAAAAATTCAGCTATGGTCATGTAAGTATTTTTTTTTTGTATTTTCGTAATTTTACGCACCTTTTCTAATAACACTTTCTGGCAATAAAATGAGATTTTCAGAAATCATTTTCTTTTGAGAATCTCTTCTGCAATTTTAAATTTTGCAATTTTGACGACAAATTCGTCATCAGCCACCCTCAAAACCCCTTTGTGTCGAATCTGGGGTTAATCGAAAGAGTATTGAATATTTGGGTCCGCCATAAATGACCCGCCATCTTGAATTTTTCAAAACTGACTTCGGATTCGTGATTAGCGACCCCCAAAATTTCTGTACATCTTTGACGTAAACCGATGGATTTTTGAAAAATGATTATTTCTTTGAGTTAGAAAGAAACGTCACGTGACACATTAATTGAGTGTGTATTTTAATTTTTTGCCACCAGTTAGGAAAAGTTTTATTTTGTGTAACGAGCGCGATTTCTGCGGCCCGAAAGTAGCGAGAGCCCGCAAAGTAGCGCGAGCTACACAAAACGAACTTTTCCTAACGAGTTCCATACATGAGTTTTTCTAATTTTGAATTAAATTGTTTTTATTACAAGAAAATGAAAAAAAAATTATAAAATAGTTTTTTGAACCCTGTATTTGGTTCGGTTGCTAGGCGTTGTGTAATAGCGGCGTCTTTAGTGACATTGTGTCAGAAAGTTTGTACATTTCTCAAGCCAAAAAATTTCGGAATCTACTTTGTATATCCTAGTTATGTAAAGAAAGCTGCTTAAGTTGCAATGTCAAGTCAGGCTCTCAAAATTCAATAATTGGCTTGATGCATTTGGATACATTTGTTCATATTTTCTTTGTGATGTGGTGATATTGGTGATGAAATGGATTTTTCGCAACTGGTTTTGAAAAGTTTTACTTTTCAACACTAGTGTTAAAAAGTAAAACATTTTAATACGTCGGTCAGTTTTAAAAAATGTCACTTTTTATTTCAAAATTAGAAAATAGTTATATGTACCTAACAAGTGCGGAAATGACACTTTCCGCATGTGTTAGGTACAAAATTTTTCTTACTATCGATTTAGTTCTCACCTAAACGTCAATTAGGTTTGAGTTAAATAATAATATACTGTAATTACGAACATAATGGGGCTTCTTACAAAAAAAAAACGTATTTGGCAAGTAGTTCCATACACCACCCTATTGAGTGTTTTAGATGTTTATTAATTTAACAAATCATGGAAAAAAGTTACTTATCCACAAGATTTTTTTATAGAGTAATAAAGAGTAAAATAGTGTTACGGACTTTAAAAATATTTGTTTAGTTAACAGAATTGTAAAAGGTTAGGATTCTTTTATTTAGGGTAATAATTTATTTAAAATAAATTACCTTAGTTTTTCCCTTTTCCTACGGCCATTGAGAATTATCCTGAGGGCGCTGGAGACATCTATTTAACACTTTTCTTGCATCCTGTAGTAAAAGAATTCTTCCAGCTAATTTTAGACTTTTCCATTCTTTTCCACATTACTATATAAAGCGCGAAGGAAGTCCGCATGGGCCAGTTTAGATTTGTCTTTTGAAGAGATAAGAAGTTGACAGACAGTCAAGTCAAAGTTGTCATAATTACGTTACGTTGAAGTGTTACCATAGAAACGTTTGTTTCTATGGTAACACTTTAACGTAACGTAATTATGACTGGATCCTTGGGTATTCTCAAACACGTTTGTAAAACATTCTCAGCAATTTTGTTTTTATTCGCTGGGTAATCTTTAATATGGGATTCGGCTATATTGATTGACTCTCATTCTCCATGCCTTTTAATATTAGTAATGTTGGTTCCAGCATTTGTCAACAAGGTTGCCGAGAACCTTTGAAAACATTGGCCCGTGTATATTTCTGGATTTTTCAAGCCCAGGTACCTAGCAATGTTAGATGGTATTTTACCAAATGCATTGAGACCAACGCTTTGACTGGTGCCTTTGTTTGTGGTGTTTACAGGTCGCGCAGCCACGTACTTTCTGTACAGCTTTATGTAGCTAGGTTTGTCCTTATCTGGGTCACAAACTACAAATCTTTTCGGCTTATTGGTCTTGGTAGATGGTATGGGGATTACCAGAATGTCTTCTTCATCTACAATGTCTTCGGTCGTCATCTTCTAACGTCGACAAGCGCCTGCTATGCCAAAAATTGTAACTATTTTTATGAGATAGACGTTGTCTGGAGCATTAAAAATAAAGTTTTCTACATATTGCTGTTTAAAATTGTTGTATTTTTTGGGTTTGTAGTTATCGTTGACTCTTTTTAAGTAGGATATGAGTTTATATTTGCTTATCTCAAGTATTAGGATTAATTTTAACATCGATTATTTTGACCGTAGCGTTGATGGCCATATGTACTTGATACTATATGAAAATTTGCTAGCAATACCTCTTCCTTTATTGTGGATAATTTTTTTTTTTGATTGCATCAGGACTCGAAGAAACTGAACTTCTTTCTGTTACGTTTTTTATTTTTTTCTGGATTTAGAGTACTATTTACTGCGTTGATGGCCTGTATGATGTCTTCTGAAAAACCTCCTTCGAACAGTTCTTATTTGGTATCCACAGAAACTTGCAAATAGAATGAAACTAAAAAAAAGGTGCAAGTGTTGATTGTTAATTTTCCGTTCTGACTTTTAAGCATTCAAGTGGAGTAAAATTTAAACTCTAAAAATTAGATGATGTGGAAATCTCAACGGCAAGCAGATTCAATTTTGATGTTTTTTTATTACTTTATGTATTTTGGTGCCAGAGTCCCACGTGACCAAATATCTTCTCTCTCGGAACGAATTTAAAAATGTGCGAGTTGTTGTCAAACATTTTGAATGTAAATAAATGCGTCCAGATCCTTGTTAGTCCTTAACAAAATTCGTCTTTTAAATTTGATTAACAAAAAAAATAAGAAAAATTCGATGTA
Source organism: Listronotus oregonensis (assembly GCA_019359885.1). NCBI lineage: Eukaryota > Metazoa > Arthropoda > Insecta > Coleoptera > Curculionidae > Listronotus > Listronotus oregonensis. The sequence continues at coordinate 23,916 of JAHBCN010004329.1, read as the reverse complement.
CGGAAGCCCAATTAAATGTAAGTTAGGTAAATCACGGTTAAAAAAATTTGCAATTTTAAAATGATGTATCGACTAAGCGACCTTCAAACAAGAAGGAAAAATGTATTGAATTATTATAAGTGCTTTTGTGGTTATGTAATGTTTATTTAAGCATCTTAACACATTATTTTTAGAACATTTAACATAAATTTAGGAAAATAAACATAATACTTTGTTATAATTTTAACCTTCAGACAAGATAACATATGATTCTTGATGTTTTTGTATATAATATTTTTACTGAGTGTTTGCGATTCATATTCATTCATATACAGACACTTAACATAAAAATAAATAGGGAATAAAATAATAAATAGAAACAATCCCATTTATACATCCAAATAAATTAAAATATGAAATAAGATTGAGCGGCGTGGATAATTTCATTTTCTGGGGTAACCCTTTAGTTTGATTTGGTTTCTTAGAAATGGAAAAATCCAAAGTTTTTTGACTGCCAAGCTCATATATGTTAAAAGTAAAAGGAGTTATTAGTATTTACTATGGCAAGAAAAAATTT